>CAUYRH010153054.1:0-11877 GCA_963574655.1 Perodicticus potto | reverse complement strand
ACCCCCTCGCTCCTTCCCTCTCTCTGCTCTTATGAATTTATTATTTATGTACCATCCATGAATGACATCAATGTTGACTATTTACATTAAAACCCAGCATTCTGGATTTCCTAGGTCTGGGGTATCCTGAGCCTGCATTTCTAATGGGCAGAACTGAGCACACTCTGTCTTTCTATCTGTCTCTCTCTCAAGAACATACATCCCTTTCCAAAGTATATAAAGTGAATTTCATGTCAATTAAAAATTCATGGAAGCTCACAAAGATCAACTGTATTTCTCTATACTAGCAACAAGCAAATCAAAATTAAAAGCATAGTGTCATTTACAATCATTCCCCCCCCCAAAAAAAGAATACCTAAAGAATAAGTCTACAAAACATGTAGATTTACATGCTGAGAACTACAAATGGCTAACATAAGAAATAATACAAAATGCTGGCTCTCCAGGATGGGAAGAAAGTAAATTTCTCAGATGTCGCTGGTGGGAATGTAAAATGGTAGCTACTCTGGAAAATATTTTAGCATGTTCTTAAAAATCTAAAACGATAAAACTTAGCAATTATGCTCTTGGGCTTTCTCTCAGAAAGATGAAAATTTATGTTCAAACAAAAACTCTGTATATGAACATTCATAGAAGGTTTAATTATAATAGCAAAAGTCTGGAAGCAACCCAAATGTCCTTCAGCAAGAGAATGGTTAAACAAACTGATACATCCATACCAACAGAATGCTTCTCTAATAAAAAGGAACACACATGATTATGCCTCTGTGCTCTAGTGCGGGCAACAGAGCAAGACTCTGTCTTTAAAAAAACAGATCAAACCATTGCCACATGTAACAATCTGAATGGACCTCAAGTACATTGCGCTGAGTGAAAAAGCCCATCTCAAAAGGTTATACTCTGCACGATTCCTTCTATGTAACATTGGCAAAATGACCAACTATAGAGATGGAGAGCGATTGGTGTCTCCAGGGGACAGAGAAGGGCTGGTTTGTGAAAATAAAGTGAAAAGGAGTTGCTGAGTTGTTCCTTTGTGGTTAGGAAATAGTTCTGTATCTAGAATATGGTGGTGGTTACACGAATCTAAACATGGAATTAATTGCACAGAAGTACATGTGTGTATGTGCATACATACACACACATACGCAAACAAGTGCATGTAGTAATTGGTGAAAACTGAGTAAGGTGTATAGTCTAACAGTATCTTACCAATGTCATCTTCCTGGCTTTGGTGTTATTCTACAGTTATTTAAGGTGACACCATTAGGAGAAGCTTGGTAAGAGGTATGTAGGACTCTACGCATTATTTTTGCAACTTCTTATATGTCTATAATTATTTCAAAATAAAAAGTTAGAAGTGCACAAAGGACTCTCTTGCTTATGAAACTCAGTCATGAGAATAAATAATTGGGGTTTTAAATGAGGCAGTGTTGATTTCTGAAGATTTATCTTGTTCTTTTATTTAGAACCTATTTCCCAGTTTCTTCCTTTTTCTTGTCTCTGTGTTGGTTCCTGAGCATCAGATAACAACTGCCTCTCTTGGTCTGGCACCTGTGCTCAGTGGTTAGGGCACTGACCACATACACAGGGCTGGCAGGTTTCAACCCAGCCTGACCCTGCTAAACAACGACAACTACAATAAAAAAAATAGCTGGGCATTGTGGCGGGTGCCCATAGCCCCCGCTACTTGAGAGGCTGAGGCAAGAGAATCGCTTAAGCCCAAGAGTTTGAGGTTGCTGTGAGGTTGATGTGCTGAGGGCAACACAGTGAGACTCTGTCTCAAGAAAACAAACAAACAAAAAAACCTGCCGCTCCTTGTCTTGTTGAACTGGCTTCATGTAGAAGGATCTCAATAATCCATCCGGCCAGAATTCTAAGGTGCCTCTCAAATCTTTGTGTTTGTTCAAATTGCTGTCCTGATTCTGGTGGTCCCAGGAGATTAGGATGTGCCAAGCCTTATTAATACCCTATGATTACAGATAAGATATAAGTCACATCCTCTAGCTGCAGCTGGAAAAGCTGGTGTGTTAGATGTGTGTTTTAGTTCTTTCTGTTCTCAGGGTGAAGCTGAGAGCAGGTGCTTCTCTCCCACTCTCTGCCCTACGCTGGGGAGAGGATCAGTAGCACGCACACACTCTTGTTCAGACTGCACCCTCTGATTCTGGGACAGCTGCTGGAGGTGGGCCTGTTGTATGTGCACCTCTTTGTTTTCTGTGGACTAGGGAGATTCTGCAGTGTAGAGCCCCATCAGCTGGAGACGATCCACAGATCAGGAGAAGATACTCACACATCATACATCTAATTCATTCTACTCTGAATGAATCTAGAGGACATTATGCTAAATGAAATAAGCCAGGCACAGAAAGAGATATACTGTACAATCTCACTTCTAGGTAGAATCTAAAGATCTCAAACTTACAGAAGTAGGGAGTAGAAGTGTGGTTACTGGAGGAGGGGGTGGATGGGAAGATGTTGGTCATGGGATATAAAGGTTCAGCATAACAGAAAGAGGTTCAGGAGATATATTGTGCAACATGGCGATAGTTAATAATAATGTACCATATATTTCCAAATTGCTATAAAAGGTAGAATTTAACGATTCTTAACTCAAAAAGATAAGTATGTGAGGTGCTGAATATGTTAATTAGCCTGATTCATTCATTCCATAATGAATAACACACATTGCACCCCATACCTAAATATAATTATTATTTACCAATTAAAAATAAAATTAACAATTAAATAAGCTCCATGGTGCACTTAAGTAATATATTAGGACTTACTTAAGATACGGAAATGCCAATAGTACATGATGAGTTGCATTTGCCTTGATTTCCCACACGCAAGTCGTGTTGTCACGCATCTCATTCTGCGGGGGGTTCCTGATTGCTCCAGATGAGTTACTAATAATGCCACCACACCGAGATTTCTCTAAATGCAGAAATGCATTTTAGAATTTCAGTTTGTCATTGTTCAGTTTATTCATTGTAATTCATAACTTTTTTCTTATGTTTTCATTCCCAAGAAAGGTTTCATTGGTCATTACTTCATGGGCTTAGGACATAACCAGAGGTATAGATTGGCCTAAAAAGTCTCACAAACTTAGAAAATTAGGGGATGAACACATCTGACTTCTGAAACATCTCTCAACCCTTCTGAGAACTCTACCATTGACAGGAGTTGGCTGGGAAGAGCTCTTCTCCAACTCCTATCAGCCAGAACCTGACCTGGTGGTCACTTCCTAGTTGTGGGCTCTAGGGTTAGCTGCAATTTTTGTCCCATCACTTACAATAGTAATGAATAAAATATGGCTTCATTTTTCCCAGTGAAGGCAGAGCCAATGGGGAGCCTTTGTGTCTGTGAAGATGGTGGGGTTCATCCACCATCAACTGTAATTTATTTAAAGTAGATTCTTAAAAGCCTACTATTAAGTAGAAAGATGTTGCCGAGTCACTAACCCTCTAATACTGATAATGCTTTGTGTTTACCTGTCCATTTCTTTCTTCACCTGCTTGTCTGTCTATCCACATGTCCAACATTCAGTGCAAAATTAAAGATGATGCCAGCAGCAGTGCCAATAGCTGGTTTTCTTCTATCAGATTATCTGGCTGTGTAAGAACTAGCCCTGGTCATCTAGCTGCATCTAGAAGCACCAGCCAGGCTCTCCTACTGTCAGTATTATTTGAGCCCTTTATCCCCAGGTAGCGCTAAGAAAAGTCAGTGGAGCTTCTGAAAGGCACAGACAAGAACAGAGGAAAAAAAATGGCAGATGAAAAAGGAAGAACACAGAAGGACAGAGGTTGTCAGAGAAGGGGAAAGGGTGGAGAAGAAAAATGTGCTCATCCTGGTGGAAGGCCTCTAAAATCATGGCCTTGGGTACCACCCTGGCAACATTGCTGTATTAGGGCTGTGTGTCTGCTGTTCCCTGTGGTGTCTGCGCTGGGAGACCTAAAAGGCTGCCATCACCTGATTACCTGGACTTCCTTCTTTGGCTAAGTAGAAATGCATCTGGAACATAGGCTCACTGGCCTTCATTACTGGGCTCTTCCCCCAGAACAAGGTTCAGAGGGGTGACCTAGACAGACCGTAGTGCTTTGGCTCAAATTTCTTTGAAGAATCACTTCAGGGCTTGAGCTAGAAGATGATGATCAGGGCAGACAAGGACAGAAAATTCTCACCTGCAGCCACTGTTGCCGGCGGGGCATTCAACGGATGACCTGTCAAACACACAAAGGACATGTGGACCATCAGCCAGTGCTGAGGCCCACGCCTCTGTCTGCACATGAGAATCTTGAGAATCTTGCAACAAATTCACCGTCTGGGCCCCTCCTGGGGCCACTGAGTCAGGGACCCTGGGCGAGAGGCCTGAGCACAGAGGGGATATTAACATGTGGGAGGGGAGATGCACCAATCTCGATCCTTCCCAGCCTCTGACACATTATTCTTGTCATGTATGCAAATGAAATCATTTTAAATTTGGAGTCTAGGAAAACTAAAGACATGAAATCTGGCTCCTGGAGCCTCTTCCCAAGTGATCCCAAGGGTTGGCCTTATGAGGCCGTGATGTAAGAACAGAAGCACCAGCTCCCTGATTCTTTGAACTGGTGCCACTCAGAGATGCTGAGTTCGAACTAAAGATGATGGGGATCCTCCTTCATGCTCCCAACATCCCTCCCGCTGGTGACACTCATCTCAGCACCTCCCACTGAAGACTCTTTTCCTGGACCAATTCATTCTCACCTGCTGCAGTTGACAAGCCAGGCGGGGACGTGAATGAAGCCTTACCAGACCTAGTCAAATCAGCTGTATAACTTGTTCTCTGACAGACAGCTGGCTAAGAGCAGGGCATCAAGGGACGTGGGGTCTGATGAGGGAGAGAGGACACTGGCATGGGAAACTCTGGATGCTAGGGTTCCGGGGGTGTGGGGAAGCTCAGTGGGGCCAGGGCTGCACCAGGAACAAGGAAGGTGGATGTGGAACTGGCTCACCTTGACTTGGCCCTGACCTAGCAAACCAGCCATTCACCACAGGGCAGGACATGCCCTTAACTGTCATATCTTAGCCACCTCCTGCCCATCCATTTCCCATTGCCACCCCCTGTGCCACCCTCAGAACTGATGAAAGTGCTGTACAGAAGTCCGAGAAATCAAGTATCTGTATCCTGCATGTAAAGTGCACAGTGGGGTCGGAGGAGAGGTAGAGAGGCCAGACTAGGTGATTTCTATGGCACCATCCGCCTCTCCCATTGGACAGTCACGTGATTCCACATCTCCCAGTCACTCCGCTGGCTTGGAGGACATCAAGGTCCAGCAGAGCTTCTTCCCCCAGAATTTGATAAGCTGCTCATATAGACCTTGGCTCTCCTACCTGGTGGAGGGACAATCGAATACTCAGCATCTGTAAGCGGGAGAGGTGAGAACATCTGCTGTGAGAAAATGAAGTGCAGCTCATTTTCACAGTGTGTTACCTGCTGCTTGACAGGTGTTCTCCTGGAAGGTGTGGAAGCCAGGCTGGGTCTGGGTGGGGAGCAGGGTTTACCTGAGCAGATCACACTGGCGTCTTCCCCATGACCACAGTTATGGGAAAACCAGCCGATGTGGGAGCACTCCTCCAGGTGCCGCTCATCTCCCCTGCAGTGTACGTTGTCAAGCAGAATCTTTCCAGAACCTTCTCCAAAATGGGCTTCGCCCAGGGCTGAAATGGCCCAGCCGCACCCCAGCTGTCTGCAGACTATGTTTGCTGCCGGAAGGTCCCAGAGGTCATCACATACGGTCCCCCAGACTCCTTGGTAGAAAAGTTCCACACGGCCAGCACAGGTCTCGTGGCTGCCTACCAGGCGCACAGGGGCCCAGCCTCCTGGGGAAGGACAGAGCGGTCAGGAGGTGATAGTTGTGCCCTCCGCTGCCAGTGACTGGCTGGGTTATTGTCTACCCGACCTTGCTGTCTGTCCTTCCTTATCTTATATGACTTTGCTACAGAAATCCTTAGCTGCCACGAGGGACCCCGTGCTATTCCCTAGAATAGCTGCTTAGGCTGCTCTAAGAGGCCTATGATGCCTTCCTTATCCACACTCTATTTTAAGATCACTTTCCTGTGCTAGATTGTTATGAAAACGGCCTTGAGAGATGACATAACTTGGCTGGAGTTATATAACTAAGGATGATCATAGGGCACATCTGTCTCTCCTATTAGGGAATAAACTCCATAAAAGAAAAAATCAGGGGGGTTTTGATGGCTGCTATGTCCCCAGTGCTTGGCACAGAGGTTGACACGTGGTCAATATCCATTGAATAAATGAAGGAGTGAATGAATGAAGCTTGAAATCAAACAAAGATCTGGCTCTATACCTCATGATCTTTCCCACTTCATGCTAAGTCAAGTCTGTGCCACTGAGTGTAGCACCCAGTCCTACCTGTAGGCAGTGCAGCTGTGGAGTTAGTACTGATCAACATGAAGAGAGATTATGTTTGTTATCTGGTCTGGATTGGTGAGTGTTTATAGGGCACTTCCTACATTTAAAGTGCAAGGGGAAGCAGAAAGGGGAAAGAGGCAGAGACTCTTTGAAGGTCTGAGTACTTCCTGAGGATCTGAGACAGATCTGACAACAAATGCTGAGTGTCCCAGGAGTTCAGATTATCCCCAGAACCCCTGGGCGTTGGGAAGGCCCCATGTCTTACAGAAGAAGTATGGCTCAGGATGGACCAGCTTGTCATCTACAGAGACTATCACTCCAGCCATGAGCAGTTCAGGATCATGAAAGACTAGGTAGGGAGTGCTGTGGGGCAGGGGGTCAACCAGAGGGACAGGTAGCTTTGGGAAGGTCAGTTGGGGTCAGAATGCAGAGGGTCCTAAACACCAGCTGATGAATTTCCCTTTCATCCGGAGGCCACAAACTGAAAGCTTCCCTGGACCATGTGCCTGCTGTCCCCCTTATCTCCCTGAGCTGGCTCCACTAGGCCCTCAGCTGGTGTTACCCTCCACATTATATAGTGCACCATGAGAGGGGATTGAGAAGGAACATGTAACAGATCATGTGTGTATTTTGTCCTACTTTCTGGGGGCAGACAATTCAGGACCTGCTAGAGGGAAGAGAGAATTTGTGTGAACCAGATGGACTCACCATCAGAACTCTCACTAGCTGGTTCTATGGTGTCTCTGTGACGCCAGTGTACTGAATGATATATATATAGTTTATCTTATCTATTGGTAGAGTTACTAGAGAATCTGTGCCTGTCATGATTTCAGTGAGAAGGAGAGAAAGAGAACACAGAATGTATTATTCACCAGATAGGGGATCCCAGATAGCTGGTCCCTGACCACAGAAGCCCTCAATTTGAGAAGCATAATAAAAATGCTGACTTCGGGACTTCTCCCTCAGATGCCCAGATTAAGGGATGGGGCTAGGGTGGGACCAGGCTATCCTGGAACACACTAGAGTTAAACTCCCCAGGTATGTTTGGGGGCTCCACCCCTGCCTTCCATGGGGTACACCTTACTGTGATTCCCCTGATGATGTTATGGCAGATTCAATGAGGACTGGGGAGCCCTCTAAAAGAAGGGCAGGAACATTCATGGGGGACAGTCTAATCTCTCAGTG
Organism: Perodicticus potto; assembly: GCA_963574655.1. NCBI lineage: Eukaryota > Metazoa > Chordata > Mammalia > Primates > Lorisidae > Perodicticus > Perodicticus potto. The sequence continues at coordinate 4,280 of CAUYRH010153054.1, read as the reverse complement.
CTGGTCCTGCCTACATCCCTCCAGGGAGCCCTACAATGACTAGGAAAATAGTTTTATAAGGAAAAGCTTACCCAAGGCAAACTACCCACATACTGGACCTACCTGGGAGCATATCCGAAGGACGAGCAGCCTCAGGCTCTGTGGTGGTGTTGGGGGCTGGAGAACCATTAGTACCTGATCAAGAGATCAAGGTCTATGAGGTCATTTATAATGCACTGTCTAATGGCTTCTGTTAATGTCAGCTGATGGTGACAGTGGTGAAGTACTGGCACAGCCTCTGACAGCCTCTCACCTGCACAGATGACGCTGGCATCCTCCAGGTGTCCACAGTTGTGCCCGGCCTGGCTCCTGTACACACACTGCCCCAGGTGGTCCTCACTGCCCACACACTGCACATCGTCCAGCAGGATCTTCCCAGAACCTGCCCCGAAGTGGGCCCCTGTGGGTGCTGCCATAGCATGGCCACACTGTAGCTGTCGGCACACGACGGTGGCCTCAGCCAGGTCCCAGAGGTCATCACACACGGTCCCCCACATCCCCTGGATGAGAACCTCCACACGGCCTGAGCACCTCCCTGTGCCATTCATCAGCCTCACCTCCATCCAGGATCCTGGGAGTGGGGAGGAAGCAACAGGGGAGACAATGAGACAAGGGCTGGGTCTAAATCTGGGTCATGATATTGCCTTGAGCTTGTTACATCAGTCTCATATTACTGGTTCCATATACTCAAATCTTTCATATTCCACAAAATAACAATGATATAATGATAATACTAATATTTTGTGAGTTTTTCTACATTACAGGCATCATCAGAGTGCCTTACAAGTTTGATCTTATTTGATTCTCATAAGTCTTTGATATTGGTTCAATGGGAAAAGAGGCAATTATCAAATAAATAATGCAAGAAAACTTGCGAGAACTGAAAGACATGGATCTCTAGACTAAAAGCTTAAACCACGTGTGCAGAGTAATGGGTGAGAAAAAGCTCAGATCAAGGCAAATCATTGTGGAACTTCAAAACATAAGGAAGAGAGAAAGGCCCAAAAATGTTTCAGAGAAAACAAAAAACAACACACAGAGAATCTGAAAAGCATTAGACTTTTCGGTTTCTAAAGTAAGATCTTGATGTACCTGGGTCTTAGCCATTATGTCTTCTAGAAGCTTCTTTATCTTTAGTACTATCTCTCCCCAAAACATCTGGCCAAGTAGAGGCATATAGGCTTGTGAACTGACAGATACATTCTCAAATCCTGACTCTGACATTTTCTAGTCATTTAATTCTAGGAAAATTAATTTTTCTGTGTCTCCCTGTGTAAGGTAATGAGGGTGGGGGTGAGGATAACTACATATAGGTTTGTGTGAACATAAAATGAGGTATTAGCTATGTGAAAGCACCTGGTTATCTGTCACATTTTTCTTGTATGAATATCAGCTCCTTCCTTCATTTTCCCAAGGACTTACCTGCCAGGGGCTCAGATTTGGATTGCAGGGCTACAGCCTTTGTTGTGGCTATGGTTGCAGATAGTCCATCACCTGCCACAGGACAAACAGAGGCATCCCCAATGGTTAGACCATCCCCAAACCCAACTTAGCAGGATGAAGCTTTGAAAACAGACACACCCTGAAGGGCACAGTCAGATATGCAGCATCATTTGTGACTCAGCTCCTCCTGAGACAAGGAGTCCTCTCAGGGATGTGCCCAGTACTCAGTGAGGCTTCAGGTATGGGAAGGCCCAGCCAGGGCTTGGCACACAGCTGCCTCTCCCCGCTCTTCAGGTGGGTTCTGGCAGACTCCCAGAGATGGAGCCAAAAAACTCCCTGTCCCTGTTCCCCACTTGGAACAAACGCCAACTGACCTGTTGGAGAGGCAGTTGAGGGGAACACAGCAGCCTCTGGGGTGGGCCCTCTTAATGACAGAGCTTGACCTGTGAGTGGAAAACAAAGGGGCCTTGCTCGCTGCTGGACACATCCTCAGCTTACACAGGAGAGTAAACTTTTGAAAACAAGTCCCCAAAGAAGGGCCTGTCTTGTCAGAGTTGTGGCTGGTTCCCGTAGAGGCAGATAGGAAGGGGGGATCATTTACCTCCTTTCTCTACCACACACATCTGACATTAGTCATTAGAGCATACTAATGGAATGGAAAACATAATAGGATGAAAATCCAGTATTTTTAGAACTTCCACCTGGTTAGCACATTCCAACACTTTAAAATGCCCACAAAATGAACTTTCGATTTTCTCTCTATCCCTTTTCAGAACAATATTATATTTAGTTTTGGTTTCTATCTAGATGCTTGATGAACTTATCTGGGCTCTAAGTAGCTTAAACCAGGGGAGGCTCCTGTAACACAGTAAGATAGCCTCCATTTCCATTTTATTGGAAAATATCATTCAATTAATGGATTATTTCATTAAAGAATGTAAAATGATTATAGCAAAATTTGAGATATGAAATAATCTACTAGTGTGTACCCAGGGTTTCATTATACTAGTCTTTACATTTTTCAGTTGTTTTGATATATTTTATAATAAAACACTATTTTATTTCTTTTGTCACCTGGCTCTCTCCACTCCCATGGAACAAATGCCAACTGACCTGTTGGAGGGTTTCTACTTTTCTCCTAGATGTAGTAACTGGTGTGATAGGTTGAATATTGGCCTCCTTAAGATGTCCATGCCCTAATCCCTGGGATTTATAAATATGTTGTATGGCAAAAGGGACTTTGTAGATGTGATTAAGATACCATTCATAAAATGGGGAAATTATCCTGAATTATCTGAGTGAGCCCGATATAATGACATGAGCCCTTAAAAGCAGAGCGATATGGCATAAAAAGAGGCAAGAGACATTTAAAGCATGAGGGGGAATTCACCCACTTCTGCCTGCTAGCTTTTAGATGAAGGGTTAATGAGGTAGGAATGTGAGTGACTTCTAAAATCTGGGAAAAACTCCCATCCAGCAGCGAGCAGGGGAACAGGGACCACAGTCCTACAACCATAGGCAACTGAACTCTGTCAACAGCGTGAATGAGGCTGGAAATGGATTCTCCTTCAGATTTTAGCCCCATTGACACCTTAACTTTTGAACAGACCAGCCAAGCTCACTGGATTAATGACTTACAGAAAATAACACATTGATGTTTTTAAAGCTGCTGTTTTTTTAGTAATTTTTTATGGCAGCAATAAAAACTACCATAACTGGACACAGATTTACCATCCTACCAAAACAACGAAAAAATGAGACAAGATACATTAAGTTATGGTTTTCTGACGTGAGACACCAGGAAGCAAGGTAGAGTGATCACCTTGCTTGATAAGAGAGTAAACGAACATGAAGAGTTTAAAAATTACCCCAGGTTATTGTTTAGAGGTTCCTGTCCACAGTACAAGGAAAGGGGAGCCCAGGTGGGTTCTGAAAGACTCCCAGAGATGGAGCCAAAAAACTCCGGGAAAACAAGGTAGCTAGAGTTCACTGGGAAAGGAATTGAAAGTTGCCCATAGAGAGAGCTCCAAAGACTTTCAGACGGTCCCTCTCTGAAAAGGGAATCAGAAGGAACACTCTTTAGAGATCTCATAGGAATGGGAATAGTTTCTGTTCCTACCAGCCAGAACAAAACCTGGTGATTCATTGGGCATTGGGTAGGGTAATCAAAAGGATGTTGCCCAAAGTCGGAAAAATTAGCTCCAGACTAAAGGAGGACAACGCTCTAGTCTTGCCTTTAAATGTGGACACAAGCTTCAAACAGATGAAACGTTTTTCAAGTATTACTACAGTGATTTAAAGTAAGATTGAGAATAAAAAAAAAACCTAGTTCCCAACAAGTTAAAAATCATCAACATGGGGCACCCAATAGAAAATTGTCAAGCATCTAAAGAAGCAGGAAGCTAAGACCCATAATGAGGAAGAATAAATCAATGGAAACAGACAAAGAAATCATACAAATGACAGAGTTAGTTGACAAAATGTGAAAACAATAATTATAACTATATCCCATGATCAAGAAGCTAAAGATGGTGGCTCGGTGCCTGTGGCTCAATGGGCTAAGGCACCAGCCATGTACACCTGAGCTGGCGGGTTCAAATCCAGCCCGGGCCCGCCAAACAACAATGATGGCTGCAACCAAAAAATGGCCAGGCGTTGTGGCGGGCGCCTGTAGTCCCAGCTACTTGGGAGGCAGAGGCAGAAGACTTGCTTGAGCCCAGGAATTGGAGGTTGCTGTGAACTGTGATGTCACAGCACTCTATCCAGATGACAGCTTGAGGCTCTGTCTCAAAAAACAA
>CAUYRH010153051.1:0-16200 GCA_963574655.1 Perodicticus potto | reverse complement strand
GCTTGAGCCACAGGCACCGAGCCAGTTTTTCCATTTTTAATAGAGACAGGGTCTCTAACTCCTGAGTTCAGGCAGTTAACCAGCCTCAGCATCCCAGAGTACTAGGATTATAGGTGTGAGCCACCACATCCAGCCTATTTTGCATGTCTTATATAACAGCACCTTACTATATGCATGGCTTACAAAGATGATTTTTTTCACTCAGCGTTGTGTTTGTAAGATGTATCATGCTAATATATGTAAATCTAGTTTCTTCATTTTTATTCACTGAATAGCATTCCATTGTATGAAGAAAAGCAATTTACTTATCCATTCTCCTGTTCATAAACATTTAAATCCCTTAAAATGTTCACTCTTGAAAACAAGATATCCATGAACATACTTGTAAATGTCTCCTTGTGCCCATGTCCTCAAGTTTCTTTTCCTAGGAATGGAATTTTGAGGACACAGAGTAGGCATATCTTTAAAGATACTGCCAAATAATTTGTTCTTCCAATGTACCAACTTCTACCAGCAGTGGGAGAGTTCCTATCTCTCCACATCTTCGCCAACCCTCAGAATAGCAAGATTTTTTACTTTCTGGTAGTCTCTTGAGAAGGAAATAGTATTCCCATCTCCTTTATTTTTTAAGTATACAATATAATATTATTATGTCACCATGTTGTGCAGACGATCTTCATCCCCTACTTTTAAAAAATAGCTTTATTGAGATATAATTTATATACCATAGAATTCACCTACTTAAGGTGTATAATTCAATGGCTTTGAGTGTATTCCCAGATCTATGCATCTATCAATTGTAGAATATTTTCATTAACCCCCCCTCAGAATATTTCATTAACTGTCACCCCCAAATCCCTCTTCAACCTCCCACAATCTCCACCCCAGACAACCACTAATCTACTTGATATTGCTAGAGATTTGCCTATTCTGGGCTTTCCATATAAGTAGAATCATACTTTTCATTCTCTTCACAAATTCCTATAGTCTGAAATACATACAACAGTTCACTTTTTTCTGTAATATTAGGAAATATTTCGTTATGTGGTTTAATTATATAATTTGAATCTTAGTTTGAATCTCCCTAATTGTTTTTTTTTTTTTTTTTTTGAGACAGAGCCGCAAGCTGTCACCCTGGAGAAAGTGCTGTGGCATCACAGCTCACAGCAACCTCCAATTCCTGGTCTCAAGCGAGTCTCCCGCCTCCGCCTCCCAAGTAGCTGGGACTACAGGCGCCCGCCACAACGCCTGGCCATTTTTTGGTTGCAGCCATCATTGTTATTTGGCGGGCCCGGGCTGAATTTGAACCCACCAACTCAGTTGTATGTGGCTGGTGCCTTAGCCCGTTGAGCCACAGGCGCCGAGCCTGAATCTCCCTAATTGTTAATAAGTCTGGTAATGTTTTCAAACACCAACAGACCATTTAGAATTTCCCTATTGTAAGTTACTGACGTATATATATATGTTTTATAAATATATATATATATATATTTTTTTTTTTTTTGGAGACAGAGTCTCACTATGTCATCCTTTGTAGGGTGCTGTAGCATCACAGTTCACAGCAACCTCAAACTCTTGGGCTTAAGCGATTCTTTTGCCTCCCAAGTAGCTGGGACTACAGGCACCTGCCACAACACCCTGCTACTTTTTGTTGCAGCTGTTATTGCTGTTTAGCTGGCTTGGGCTGGGTTTGAACCTGCCAGCCTGGGTGTACGTGGCTGGCGTCTTAACGATTGAGCTATGGGTGTTGCCGTGATTTATATTTTTTTAGCCAATATTTGATAAAATTGCTTGTTCTTTTCCTTATTCGTTGGTAGGAGGTAAATAATTGTTTATTAATTCTTTTCTGGTTATATACATGGGAGCTGTTGTTGGAAGGCCGTCCTCTCTGGAGTTGCCAGTGTTCTTATATCTTCTGGACCTTTCTGAGCAACAGCCATTGACACACGACAAAGATAAAGAATGCCCCCTTCTTCCCAGAGCACTTTTCTCTTCATTTTCTGAGGGTCATAAATCCAGAGCAATTTGCTTACATTCCAAAGGGTTGTAAAAACCCAGAGACCTTCCTCTCCTTTGCCTGGAGTGGATCTGTGTTTACAATAGAGAACAAACGTCTCCCCCTCTACCTCGAGGGCTGGTGATGGCACACATGTGCCAGTGCTTCCTCTGTGCCCTGAGATCCATCATCTTAGGGATCTTCCCTGCGATATAAACACCCGTACATTTGCACAGGTCTCTTCGCACTGGCCTGATGAAGTTGGGAAAGACTTCTAAGTGAGCAAATAACTGGTCTGTTCTTTGATCCAGAAACCTCATGTCTCTAGGCAGGATAAATAAACAAATATAGATACAAAAACTTATCAAATATCTCTTCCTGTTCTGTAGTTTGTCTTTTCCCATTGTTTGTGCTTTTTTTTATTATGGTAAAATATATATACAGTACATGAAAGTTACCATTTTAACTATTTTTTTAGTGTACAATTTGATGGCATTATATTAACATTATTGTTTAACTATCACCACCTTCCATCACCACCATCCATCTCTAGGACATTTTTATAGTGTTACAGCAGTAACGAGACGCTATCTGATTGAGCCACTGGAGCACTTCTAGGACATTTTTATCTTCCCGAACTGAAACTCCACTCATTAGATACCAGCTCCCCATCCCTCCTCTACTTCCTGTCTCCATGAGTTTGACTCCTCTGGGTATAGAACCTAAGTGGAATGACAACATGTCCTTTTGTGACTGGCATATTTCACTTAGCATAATGTCCTTAATATTCATCCATGATCCATGTTGTAGCACGTGCCATAATTTCCTTTCTTTTGGTTTTTTTTTTTTTTTTTGAGACAAAGTCTTACTTGCTCACCTTTGGTAGAGTGCTGTGGCTTCTTAGCTCACAGCAACCTCAAACTCTTGGGCTCAAGCAATTCTCTTGCCTCAGCCTCCCAATTAGCTGGGACTACAGGCACCCGCCACAATACCTAGGTATTTTTTAGAGACAGAGGTCTCACTCTGGCTCAGGCTGGTCTCAAACCTATGAGCTTAGGCAAGCCACCCACCTTGGCCTCCCAAGTGCTGGGATTATAGGTGTAAGCCACCGTGCCTGGCCCCCTTTCTTTTTCTTTACTTGTAGTAAAATACACATAACATACAATTCACCATCTTACCATTTTTAAGTGTATAGTTTTTTGTTTTTGTTTGTTTTGTTTTGTTTTTTTGCGACAGAGTCTCATTTTGTCACCCTCAGTAGAATGCCATAGTATCATAGCTCACACCAACCCCAAACTCTTGGGTTCAAGAGATCTTCTTGCCTCAGCCTCCCAAGTAGTTGGGACTATAGGCGCCCACCACAACACCTGGCTATCTTTTTAGAGACAGGTCTCTGCTCCTGATCAGACTGGTCTTAAACTCCTGAGCTCAGGCAATCCACCGACCTTAGCCTCCCAGAGTGCCAAGATTACCAGCGTGAGCCACTGTGCCCGGCCTTTAAGTGTACAGTTCGATGGCCTTGTGTACATAGTATGCTGCCATCACCACCACCTATTCACAGAACTCTTTCTCAACTTGCAAACTGAAACTTGTTAACTATAAACAATAACTCCCCACTCTCTCTTCCCTCCAGCTCTTTCCTTTAGAAGCTGAATAATATATCCATTGTATGTAACCTAGAACATTTCATTTATCCATTCATCCATCATAGACACTTGAGTTGCTTCCAACTTTTGGCTTTTGTGAATAATGCTGCTATAAACATTGGTGTACAGTTATCTGTTTGTTTATGCTACTGTTTACAATTTTTTTTTTTTTTGAGACAGAGCCTCAAGCTGTCACCCTGGGTACAGTGCCATGGCATCACAGCTCACAGCAACCTCCAACTCCTGGGCTCAAGTGATTCTCCTCTGTCCACCTCCCAAGTAGCTGGGACCACAGGCGCCTGCCAAAACGCCCGCCTATTTTTTGGTTGCAGCCGTCATTGTTGTTTGGCTGGCCGGGCTGGATTTGAACCTGCCAGCTCAGGTGTATGTGGCTGGCGTCTTAGCGGCTTGAGCCACAGGCACCGAGCCTACAACTTTTTTTTTATTTTAACACCTTTTTCACTTTTCCCTTATGGTCTGTGTTTTTGTGGTTTCAATGATGTCCTACAAAACATCATTGTTTAAATATACCATACTTGCTGTGATGGCCTCCTTGGTTTCTGGTTCCCATTACTCCAGAGGCATAATGCTGAGCCTGTTTACCTCCAGCTCAGGCCCTGTCTAGACCAACGCTGCCTGAATCAGAGCCAACACAGAGTTCATTGGCTGGGTGCACTCAAACCTCATGCCCTAGGTCCACTGATGAAGCTCTTCTGGCAGCATTCCTTGGGCTTAGCCCAGCCTAGTGACTCCAGTCTCAGGCCTGAATCCCCTTGCCTGGGTCCTGCCTGGTCTTTCTAATGAATGGAATCTTGTATCTGAACTCTATCCCATGAAACTGGATGTTGTGTATGTACTCTCAGGATCTAGAAGGACGCATCAAGTTATAAACTGCTTGTGATTGAAGTTGACTTTGTTCTTTGTTTCTTGTGTTTTTGTTTCCTATATTGTATATGTTAGCTTTAAAAAAATAAAGGTTATTGCAAAAACTTGGGGAAAAAATTAGGCAACTGCCACCATGCCAAGCTATCACCCTGGATAGAGTCCCGTGGCATCACAGCTCACAGCAACCTCCAATTCCTGGGCTCAAGCGAGTCTCCTGCCTCTGCCTCCCAAGTACCTGGGACTATAGGCACCCGTCACAACGCCTGGCCATTTTTTGGTTGCAGCCGTCATTGTTGTTTGGTGGACTCAGGCTGGATTCCAACTCGCCAGCTCAGGTGTGCGTGGCTGGAGCCTTAGCGCATTGAGCCACAGGCGCCAAGCCTGATGTGAAAATTTTAATCTATAGAATTTGTATATTGACTAAGTAGACTACTATGTATGGTTTGCAATACTGACTGACTTGTGCATCAGCATGAGGTTGTGTGCTTACAGCTACCACGTGAACAGACAGTACTAAGGAGAAGTGCCTCCTTGGAAACTCCACATAGCTCATGGCTTTGTGATTGATGCATCAGTAAGAGTCTGATCTTGTGGAAAGATACAAACACGTGGGCCTGGTTATGTCAGATCTTGCACCATTCACAACACCTGTGTACATAGTGTAGCCAGGGTGCTGGGACCAGGAGCAAGAGCCAAATACTCACACGGGTTGAAGTTGTCCTTTATTACCAAGATTCAGAATCTCAGGAAGACAGGGAGATCATTCATAAACCCTGCCTTACTTCAAAACAACTTCACAGAGTTCTTATACCCCCTCCAAAAGTTGCTATTTTTAGCTATTCATCATCCAGCTCTCTAATCTTTAGCCATAGGACTCTGTCACTTTTTTTTTTTTTGAGACAGAGTTTTATTTTGTCGCCCTTGGTAGAACGCCCTGGCATCACAGCTCACAGCAACCTCAAACTTTGGGGCTCAAGTGATTCTCTTGCCTCAGCCTCTCGAGTAGCTGGGACTACAGGCACCTGCCACAATGCCTGGCTATTTATAGAGACAGGGTCTCGCTCTGGCTTAGGCTGGTCTTAAACTTGTGAGCTCAAGTGAGCCCCCACCTTGGCCTCCCAGAGTGTTAGGATTACAGGTGTGAACCACCACGCCTGGTCCTCTCTGTCACATTTCTAATCTGTACATGTTCCATCTGTTGTTTCTTTCTTCAGCTCAGGGTCACGATGAACTTCATGGCATCAGAACCAGAGGAGAACTGGCTGACGTGACTGTCTGAAAACTAGTTAAATCATTAAGTAACTTTTACAGCTGAAGGTGGGAGGAGTAGAGGCTGTTTCTTCTCTTACATCACCAGCATGAGCAGCAGCATTCACAGTAGCCCAGAGAAGAGAATAAGCCAAGTGTCACATGTGGATGGTTGAACAAATTAACAAAATGTGATATCGGAATATAATTTAAGCTTTAAAAGAAAGGAATTCTGACAGTCTGCAAGGTGAATGAATCTTTCTCAGTGAAATAAGCCAGACACACAAGGACAAATAATATATGATTCCACTTACGTGAAGTTCCTGGAGTGGTCAGATTCAGAGAGACAGAGAGGGGAATGGGGGTTGCCAGGAGCCAAGGGCAGGAAGAATGGGGGTATATTATTTAATGGGCATGAAGTTTCAGATTTGCAGGTTGAAAATTTCTGGAGATGGAAGGAAATGATGGTGGCACAACAATGTGAATATACTTAATGCTGCTGTGCTATAAGAACTGCAGAAACTCCCAGCAAGCAAGACTGAATCAGAAGCCACGCACTCAGAGCCTTGCTCAAACTCTAGCATGGCTTGCATGTAGCAGCCTGCTGCCCAATCGCTGGGAAAATCCAACCCCCTTGGAGTTCTTGTCTGGAAAAACTCAAGGTTGACAAATGGAATTTACTGTTTATTCCAGGCAACACCTGATGGTAGACTCCTGACCTCCCTTTCTTAGTGAATTTGCTTAAAAAAAAAAAAAAAAAAAAGCTGACAATTGCAGGCTGGGCTCAGTGGCGCACAACTGTAATCTAGCACTCCGGGAGGCAAAGGCTGGAGGATCCCTTGAGCTCAGGACTTTGAAACCAGCCTGAGCAAGAATGAGACCCTGTCTCTACTAAAAATAAAACAATTAGGGGTGGCCCCTGTGGCTCATCGAGTAGGGCGCTGGCCCCATATACCGAAGGTGGTGGGTTCAAACCCGGCCTCAGCCAACCTGCAAAACAGAAAAATAGCCGGGCGTTGTGGTGGGCGCCTGTAGTCCCAGCTACTCGGGAGGCTGAGGCAAGAGAATCACCTTAGCCCAGGAGTCGGAGGTTGCTGTGAGCTGTGTGATGCCACAGCACTCTACTGAGGGCAATAAGTGAGACTCTGTCTCTACAAAAAAAAAATAAATAAATAAAAATAAAAAAATTAGTTCCCACAAATATCATTTAATTGTGAAGTTTCCTGAAGGAAAGCAATTCAAGGAGGGGGGGAAAAATTAAGGATTCTGTTTTGGTCCTACTGAATACACATTAAAATGTATCCTTTTTCAAAAAAATAAAAATAAAAAAATTAGGCTCGGCACCCATAGCTCAGTGAGTAGGGCGCCAGTCACATACACCAAGGCTGACGGGTTCAAGCCCACCTGGGCCTGCTAAACAACAATGACAATTGCAACGACAACAAAAAAATAGCTGGGCGTTGTAGCAGGCATCTGTAGTCCCAGGTACTTGGGAGCGTGAAGGAAGAGAATCTTGTAAACCCAACAGTTTGAGGTTGCTGTGAGCTATGATGCCACAGCAGTCTACTGACGGCAACATAGTGAGACTCTGTCTCAAAAAAAATAAAGGGGGGAAGATTTTCCACATGTAGCAATACATCCTCTCATTTTTTAAGGGAAAATATAAATAAATAAATAAAAATAGAACAATTAGCCACGTGTTGTTTCAAGCGCCTGTAGTCCCTGCTACTCAGGAGGCTGAGGCCACTTGAGCACAGGAGTTTGAGGTTGCAGTGAGCAGGACTGATGTCACAGCACTCTAGCCTGCCCAACAGAGTGAGACTCCACCTCAAACAAAAGAAAAGAAAAGCTTATGATTGTAAATTTTTCCTCTGTCCTTTTTGAGATGTATATATATCTGCTACTTCAACTTTTTCATAGACATGAAAGCAATTCCTTTCGAATGTAAACTTCAGGAAAGATGGGGCCTCCATCTCCAGTCTCTGTTGGGGGGGTGGGGGGGAGGCCTAACGCTAACAATGCAGACACAGCTGCCTAATTCCATCTACACTGACTAACCCTCTTATCAGCCTTTTGAATTTTTCACTTTTCTAACTCTGTTCAAGTTCCAGACACCCTCCCTCTCCCTTTAAAGTGCCCAGCTTCCTCTGCACACATCCACAGAGCTCTGCTCTTTGTTCTTCTGCAGTGGCTACTGAATAAAATTTGTTATTATGCTTTAACTAACATCAGCTTTGCTTATCTTTGACAACTGTACACTTCAAAACAGTTAAGCTTCATCTACCTCCATGCTGCCTCCCTCTCCCCGCACCACCAGGTGGGAGAGGAATCAGAATAGCCAGCCCCTTCCAGGTAGCAGTTGGAAGGGTTGTTTTTGTTTCTGTTGCCTTTTGTGTAAATGCTCTTCTTTTGGGGAAAGAATAATGTAATTTTTTTTTTTTTTTTTTTTGTAGAGACAGAGTCTCACTTTATCCCCCTCGGTAGAGTGCCGTGGCATCACACAGCTCACAGCAACCTCCAACTCCTGAGCTTAGGAGATTTTCTTGCCTCAGCCTCCTGAGTAGCTGGGACTACAGGTGCCCACCACAACGCCCGGCTATTTTTCTGTTTTGCAGGTTGGCCGAGGCCGGGCTTCAACCTGCCACTTTCGGTATATGGGGCTGGCGCCCTACTTGATGAGCCACAGGTGCCGCCCATGTAATATGTTTTGTATAAACTCCATGTTATTTTCATGTTGCTTTTCTCTTAAGAATAAAAAAAAAGAGAATTAAAAAAAATTAACTTCATAGAGAAAAAAATGGTTAAGATGTAAGATTTATGTGTATTTTACCAAAATTAAAATAAAATTAAGGCTCGGCGCCTGTGGCTCAAGTGGCTAAGGCGCCAGCCACATACACCTGAGCTGGCGGGTTTGAATCGAGCCCGGACCCACCAAACAACAATGATGGCTGCAACCAAAAAACAGCTGGGTGTTGTGGCGGGCACCTGTGGTCCCAGCTACTTGGGAGGTGGAGACAGGAGACTCGCTTGAGCCCAGGAGTTGGAAGTTGGTTGCTGTGAGCTGTGATGCCACAGCACTCTACCCAGGGGGACGGCTTGAGGCTCTGTCTCAGAAAAAAAAATAATAATAATTAAATTAAATTAAGAAATTATCATGGAAAAAAAAGTTTTTTTTAAACAAAAGTAAAAGCAGACATGGGGTTTTATTCAATGAGCTTGCCTTGTAATAGTAATATTGGCTCCTGCAGAAGGAAGCTGATATTGAGACCCCAAATTAAAATATATAGAGTCTCAAAAGGGGGGAATGAGAGAGGATATCCAGGAAGGGTGAGGTCTAGGAGAACAGAGGTCTTCTCAAGGAGACCCCAAAGACACGCCTGCAGGGTCCTCTCCAAGGTGACTCAGCTCTTAGGAATTTATAGACTTGACTTCCTAGGACCTGGAAAATTCCAATTCTGTGAAATCCTATAGTTCTTGGGGGTTTCTCCTGCTTGATTCAAACTAAACAATGAGAAAGGTACCCATGGGTTGGAACTTTTTGACTGGAGATAAAAAGGGAAAGACCAAGCCAGTTGGGGAGCGTGGCCATTTTGAATTCTTCTCTGCCATTTCCTCCACCGGCTGAAATAAAGCCCTTCCTCTTATAAACATGGTATTTGGGTGCTCTTTCTCTCCACTGGGCCTTGTCTTTCCACAACAGGAGAAGAAATAAGGCATCTGAGGAAGATTGGAAAGTGTCACATGTGAGGTCAGAAAGGGACTAGGGGTGTCTGGAGGAAGGAAAGATCAGTTTTAGGGTGGCGCCCATAGCTCAGTGGGTAGGCTGCCAGCCACATGTACCAGGGCTGGTGGGTTCAAACCCAGCCCAGGCCTGCTAAAAACAAACAAAAAATAGCCAGGTGTTGTGCTGGGTGCCTGTAGTCCCAGCTACTAGGGGGGCTGAGGCAAGAGAATCGCTTGAGCCCAAGAGTTGTAGGTTGCTGTAAGCTGTGATGCCACAGCACTTTACCAAGGGGAACAAAGTGAGACTCTGTCTCAATGAAAAAAGAAGAAAGATTATCTCTAGTGGCAAGGTGAGGAGAGAGACAGGGGAAGCTTCAAAGAGATGCACAAAGGGAGAACCGTTCTCCAAGCCAAAAGATGCCAAGAGCAAAGCCCAGAGCTGAGAAAGCAAAAGCCTTGTTGGGGCAGCACTGGAGTTTCCATCGGGTTGAACCACGTGGTTGCTTTTCTCTGTAGAAAACCCTCAGCGAATGACAGCAATTGTAATTTTTTCATTTCCAACTAGCAAAGGTGATCTTTCACAAGTCACCAAGAACTACCTTTGTGCTCTTTAGCTGACCACTCACCTTAATTCTATATAAACAAATGAAGTCTCCAAAAGGAAGTTAGAAATTGCAGAGAAAATTTCTTTGAAAAAATTGTTGAAGTGTTTTGATATTTCCCACTTCCTTCACCCAAGGGGAGAATGCCCCTCCCCTTCCCTCAGTGCCAGTGGGAGGGCCTTTGAGAGGACCAGTTGGAGAGCTTGACTTCTGTGTCCCCCCCTCACTTCCCCAGTTTGGTTAATGCTGAACCTACATCTCAGGATGCCTCAAGGCAAGAAACCACTGGTTTCTTGAGTTGGAGAGTTGTCCCCATGGGCCAAAGATGGGTCAGTCTAGAGATAGTTGGCCTGAGATTGTTAAAGAAATTGCCCAAGAGTGTCACCTGAGGGATAAGACAAGATCACAGACAGAAGCTGATAGTGACCAGCTAGAGGAAATGCAGTCGCCTACACTAGAGAAACCTCAGGTGGGAAATCCTTAGGGCTTCCTGCCAAGCATTTTTAAAGATTGGGCATCACTAACAATCTCCTGGAAGTGTCTCACTGGACAGAATCAGCTAAAAACATCTGCCCAGCTCAGAGAACTTGAATACTAGTTCAAGAAAGAACTATCCCAGGAGTACTTCTGTGTCCTTCCCCCTCCTTACCTTTCCAGCCTCTGTCTTCTCCCCACCCTGCTTTGACCCAGGAGGGGTCAGAAATCATCCTGTCAAGCTGTAAGAAGAGGGTTTGAATCTCCAGGTGGGGAAGCAGGGACAGTGTCTCCCTGGCTCTATCCCGGCTAATGGCAGCTGGTCAAAAACCACCCACAACTGAGGAAGTGGAGAAGAGGCTTTAATTTTGAATAAGGTTTGTAGGGTTTGAGTTTTGACTATAACACAAAACTGGACATTTAAATTACTGAAATAAGACTGGTTTGTAGCACTTGAAGTGATCACTTTTTATGATCTGAGAGGGACCAGACATGCCCTGGGACCTGTCCAAAATTTTATCTGAGGGATGGAAAAGGAGTCCAGAACAGGCTGGGAGCAGGTGGGAAGGGCAATACACCTGTTACTGTTGACAGCACAGTGACCCAGTAGCCCAGGGCAACAAGTCAATATTCCTGACAGACTGTGGACTGAGACAGAAGCTCTCATTATATGGGTGAACTAACTCTTGAGACATACACTGACTCCTAAAAGGAATAACTTGGGAAAAGGGAGAGGTTAGGAAAATACCAGTGCTTCCTGCCACTCGATTAGGTGACATTCCAGAGCTTCGACATTTGGGTACCACTGTACTTCTAACACACTGGCACCCACCATGGATGATGCCAGAGGCACAAAGGCTGCAGGTGATAGAAATTCATATCTATCATAATTTCTTTTTCTTTTTTTTGAGACAGAGTCTCACTATGTCGCCCTTGGTAGAGTGCTGTGGTGTCACAGCTCACAGCTACCTCCCAACTCTTGGGCTTAAGCGATTCTTGTGCCTCAGCCTCCCAAGTAGCTGGGACTACAGACGCCCACCACAAAGCCCGGCTAGTTTTTGGTTGTAGTTGTCATTGTTGTTTGCTGGCCCAGGCTGGGTTTGAACTCTCCAGCACCAGTGTATGTGGCTGGCATCCTAGCTGCTGAGCTACAGGCACTGAGCCCAATCATAATTTCTGTAAGTAGGGACTTTGCTGTTCTGCTGCTGCATAACAAATCAGCCCAACACTCATCAACTTGAAACAATGAATATTATCTCACACAATTCCTGTGGGTCAGGAAGTTGGGAATGGCTTAGGGGTAGACAGTTCTGGTTCAGGATGTCCCTTGAGGTTGCAGTCAAGAAGTCAACTGGGGTTGCAGTCATCTGAAGGCTTGACTAGGGCTGAAAGACCCCCTTCCAAGAAGGCTCAGAGATATGGCGAGGGGCTGGAGGCCTCAGTCCCTCCCCATTGGTCCTGCTCGTAAGGCTGTTTTGGTGTCCTCACAATATGGCAGCCTGACTTACCAGAGCAAGGGGTCTGGAGAGAGAAAGGAGGAAGCCAGGATTCCCTTTGTGACAGCCTGAGAAGCCACACATCCTCACTTCTGCATACCGTTCTCATTAAAGATGAGTCACTAAGTGCTGCCCAAATGCAAGTGGGTGGGTAGGTGGGGGACTAAAGCTCCACTTCTTTTTTTTTTTTTTTTTATTGTTGAGGGTTCATTGGGGGTACAAGAAACCATGTTACACTGATTGCATTTGTTAGGTAAAGTCCCTCTTACAATCGCGTTTTGCCCCCAAAAGGTTTGGGACACACCAAGACCCCACCTCTCTCACTCCTTCCCTCTCTCTGCTCTTTCTTTCCCCACCCCTCCCTCATTCTTTCTCGCTGCTCTCCCGCCCCACCCCCACCATGTCATTAATCGTCATTAATTGTCCTCATATCAAAGTTGAGTACATGGGATTCATGCTTCTCCATTTTTGTGATGCTTTACTAAGAATAATGTGTTCCACTTCCATCCAGGTTAATACAAAGGCTGTAAAGTCTCCATTTTTTTCAATGTAAAGCTCCACTTCTTTGTTTTAGTTTTTTTTTACAGCTTTTTTTTTAGCCGGGGCTGGGTTTGAACCCACCACCTCCATCCAGCATAGGGGGCTGGCACCCTACTCTGTTGAGCCACAGGAGCTGCCTAAAGCTCCACTTCTTAAAGGAGGAGTATCAAAGAGCCAATGACACCACAGGGTCGAATTTCTTTCTCAAGCTATGAGATAAGAAGGAGGGAAAAGAGGGCAGGAGGAGATGCTGGCACTGATAATGCTGAGGGTGGAAGGGCACATGGACCAATCGATGCAGCCAGTACTCTACAACATCAGTCATAGCAGAATTATGACTTATGCCTAGTGCAGTGAGATACTTAGAGGACTGATTTCAAGATCGGGGGGAATCAGAAATGAATTACTGGGCTCAGCACCCATAGCTCAGTGGTTAGGGTGCCAGCCACATACACCGAGGCAGGCGGGTTCAAACCTGGAATGGGCCTGCTAAACAATGACAACTGCAACAAAAAAAAATAGCCGAGTGTTGTGGCGGGTGCCTGTAGTCCCAGCTATTTGCGAGGCTGAGGCAAGAGAATTGCTTGAGCCCAAGTGTTTGAGGTTGCAGTGATCTGTGACACTACAGCACTCTACCAAGGGCGACATAGTAAGACTTTGTCCCCCCCCAAAAAAAAAAAAATGAATTACTAGTGGTATCTCCTTTACAGAAAATAATTAGGGCCAAGAACAATGGATCACACCTGTAATTCCAGCACTCTGGAGCGCCAAGGCAGAACTGCTTGAACTTAGGAGTTTGAGATCAGCCTGGGCAACATAGCGAGATTTCATCTCTACAACAATTTAAAAAATTAGGCGTGGTGGCATACTTGTAATCCCAGCTACTTGGGAGGATGAGGCAGGGGGATTGCTTGAGCCCAGGAGTTTGAGGTTGCTGTGAGCTATGATGATGCCACGACACTGTAGCTCAGGGTGAGACTGTTTCCAAAACAAAAGAAAGAAGAAAGAAAAGAGAAAAGAAACCAGCTCCCCACCTGTACCTCAGCGGCGAGGACTCTGGCCACATACACTGGGGCGTGTGGATTCGAACCCAGCCCGGGGCTGCCAAACGACAATAATAACAACTACAACAAAAAAAAGCCGGGCGTTGTGGCAGGTGCCTGTAGTCCCAGCTACTTGGGAGGCTGAGGCAAAAGAATTGCTTAAGCCCAAGAGTTTGAGGTTGCTGTGAGCTGCGACGCCACAGCACTCTTTGGGTTTACCCATCTGGACATTTCATAAAAACAGAATAATATAGGCTCGGCGCCTGTGGCTCAACGGGCTAAGTCGCCAGCCACGTACACCTTAGCTGGTGGGTCCGAATCCAGCCTGGGCCCGCCAAACAACAATGATGGCTGCAACCAAAAAAATGGCCGGGCGTTGTGGCGGGCGCCTGTAGTCCCAGCTATTAGGGAGGCAGGAGGCAAGAGACTCGCTGGAGCCCAGGAATTGGAGGTTGCTGTGAGCTGTGATGCCACGGCACTCTGGCACTCTATCCAGGGTGACAGCTTGAGGCTCAAAAAAAAAAAAAAAAAAAAAGAACAGAATAATATAATGTGTGGTCTTTTGTGGCTGTCTTCTTTCACTCCAAGTTTCATCCATGTTGGTGCATGTTGCAAAAGAATGTATTCACTTTTATGGTTGAATAGTAATCTGCTCTGGGGGTTATACCATATTTTGCATATCCATTAATCAGTTGATGGACATTTGTGTAGTTTCTACTTTTTGGCTATTGTGAATAATGTTTCAGAAATGCAAAATTTTGATCCACATCAATTCCAAGATATTCTAATACTCAAAATAAGAATTGAGTGGCATGTACTACCCCATGATTAATGCCTTCTATACATGTTTTGTTTGTTTTTACAGACAGGGTCTCACTATCTTATCCAGGCTAGTCTAAAATTCCTGTGGTCAAGGGATCCTTCTACCTTGGCCTCACAAGTAGCTGGGATTCTAGGTGCACATCACACCACCTGTCAGTAAGCATCTTAAAACACATTTAAAGGCCAGGCTCACTGGCTCTCAGCTGTAATCCTAATACTCTGGGAGACTTAGGAGGGTAGATATTTTAGGCTCAGGAGTTGGAGACCATCCTAAGCAAGAATAAGACCCCATCTCTACAAAAACTGAAAAACTAGCTGGGAGTTGTGGTGGGTGTCTATGGTGGGGGAGGCTGAGACAAGAAGATCACTTGAGCCCAAGAGTTTGCGGTTGCTATGAGCTATGATGATGCCAGGACACCCTACCCAGGGTGACAGAGTAAGATTCTGTCTCAAAACAATAACAACAACAACAGATGGCGCCTGTGGTTCATCAAGTAGGGTGCCGGCCCCATGTACCGAAGGTGGCAGGTTCAAACCCGGCCTCGGCCGAACTGCAAAAACAGAAAAATAGCCAGGTGTCATGGTGGGCGCCTGTAGTCCCAGCTACTCGGGAGGCTGAGGCAAAAGAATCGCCTAAGCCCAGGAGTTGGAGGTTGCTGTAAGCTGTGTGACACCATGGCACTCTACCGAGGGCGATAAAGTAAGACTCTGTCTCTACAAAACAACAACAACAGCAACAATAATAATGATAATAAATCACATTTAAAATATATTCTGGTCTAGTTTTGAAAAAAGTCAAAATTTCATTTAAGTCACATGTTTTCTTTCCAGTTCCATGCATTTCTTGCCCATCCCCCTTGGTTATTTCTCTTTTTCTTTCTTCTCTGCTGCTGCTACATGCAGACCGGACGCAGATGGCTTTTCCCTCTCTGCATTCTAAGTCTTTCCTCCTCTCTCTCCTTCATAACACCTTTCTGACTTCCTTTGCCCTGCATGTTTTCATTCTCTTCTCTGTTTGCCAAGATGCATGATCATCATCGCCTTAACTCATCCTAGAAAAAATGAAAAAGCTGGCCCACCCAAGCTTTATTTGAATAGTCATTTTTGCCATTCACTCTTTGCCTGCAGGCTGAGGCTGTGAGTTTGTTGAAACCAGCCCTGCTTCCAATCTCAGGAAAGTGTGAAACTGTGGTCATTTTCCAGCCCAGGTTTACTGAGACCAAAAAGATTCCTTCCCCCCTCTCCTTTTTTTTTTTTTTTTTTTTTGCAGTTTTGGCTGGGGCTGGGCTTGAACCCACCACCCCCCAGTATATGGGGCCAGTGCCCTACTCCTTGAGCCACAGACACCACCACCACCACCCCTTTTTCTCTCTCTCTCTCTCTTTTTTTTAATTGTTGGGGATTCATTGAGGGTACAAGAAACCAGGTTACACTGATTGCATTTGTTAGGTAACGTCCCTCTTACAAATGTGTTTTGTCCCCCCCCCCCACCCCCTTTTTAAGGCTAGTCACATGAAGCGGTGGGTGTAGAGAACCAAGAGACTCTCAACGGAGGTTAGGATCAGCAGCAACTGCATAATGTTTAGCTCGACCCAGAGAAGTCACACACGTGCACATGTACACAAACACGGATCCATGCACACGCATACATCTGCCAGAGAACTCTCTTTGCTGCTCGTGTCTCCTGAGAGTCCCAGTAGACCAGATCATTAGCACACAGATAAG
>CAUYRH010153040.1:0-34064 GCA_963574655.1 Perodicticus potto | reverse complement strand
GTAAAATGATTTTTGTTCATCTGGGTAGATACCTAGGAGTGGAATTGCTGGATCAAATGGTAGGTCAACTTTTAGTTCCTTGATAATTCTCCACACTTCTTTCCAAAAAGGCTGTATTAGTTTGCAATCCCACCAGCAGTGGAGAAGTGTTCCCCTTCTCTCCATATCCATGCCAACATTTACGTTTTTTGGATTTTGTGATGTGGGGTAGTCTTCCTGGAGTTAGGTGATATCTTGAAGTGGTTTTTATGTGCATTTCTCTGATGATTAAAAATGATGAGCATTTTTTTCATGTGTTTATTGGCCATTCACCTGTTGTCTTCAGAGAAGTTTCTGTTCAGTTCTATAGATTAAAGTTATCAGACCTTTGTTGGAATCATAACCTGTAAAAATCTTCTCCCATTCTGAAGGCTGTCTATTTGCTTTACTTGCAGTGTCCTTAACTGTGCAGAACCTTTTTAGCTTGATCACATCCCAGTAATATATTTTGTTATTGGGTTAATTGCTGGGGGGAGGGGGGGTTCTTCTCATAAAATATTTTCCCAGGCCAGTATCGTAAAGTGTTTTCCCTGCACTCTCTTGTAGTATTTTTATAGTTTCATGTCTTAAATTTAAATCTTTTATCAAGTGAGAATGAATTTTTGTTAGTGGTGAAAGGTGAGTATCCAGTTTCAGTCTTCTACAGGTAATTAGCCAGTTCTGCCAGCGCCATTTATTAAATAGGGAATCTTCTCCAATGTATGTTTTTGTTAGGCTTGTCAAAGATCAAATGACCATATGTGGCTGGGATCACGTCTAGATTCTCTATTCTGTTCCGTGTATCTACATCTCTATTTTTGTGTCAGTTCCTTGCTGTTTTGATCAATGTAGATTTGTAGTATAACCTGAAGTCTGGTAAGGTGATGCCTCCTAATTTGTTTTTATTTCTAAGTAATATATTGTCTATTTGAGGTTTTTTTCTGGTTCCATATAAAACAAACCAGTATTTTTTCAAGTTCTTTAAAGTATGACACTGGTGCTTTGATAGGGATTGCATTAAATCTGTAGATTGCTTTGGGTAGTATGGACACTTTAACAATATTGATTCTTCCCAGCCACAAGCATTGTATGTTTTTCCATTTGTTAACATCTTCATCTATTTCTTTTCTTAGGATTTCATAATTCTCATTGCAGAGATCTTTCATTTCCTTTGTTAGACAAATTCCCACATATTTAATCTTCTTTGGCACTACTGTAAAAGGAATAGTCCTTGATTATATTTTTGGTTTGACTATTGTTGCTATATATAAAAGCTACTGATTTGTACATACTGATTTTGTATTGTGAAACACTGCTATATTCCTTGATCACTTCTAAGAGCTTTGTAGTCAAGTCCCTGGGGTTTTTCAGGTATAAGATCATATCATCCATGAAGAGTAGAGTTTGACCTCTCTGACTCCATTTGAATACCCTTGATCTCCTTCTCTTGCTTGATTGTGCTGAGTAGGCCTTCCATTACTATGTGGAATAGCAGTAGTGACAATGGGCATCTTTGTCAATATGATGTTGACTGTGGGTTTGCCGTAGATAGCCTCTATCAGCTTAAGAAATGTCCCTTCTATATCCATTTTTTAAAGTGATCTAATCATGAAAGGATGCTGGATATTATTAAAAGATTTTCCTGCAATTGATAGGATCATATGGTCTTTTTCTTATTTATGTGGTTATTATAATTATAGACTTACATATATTGAACCAACCTTGCAACCTTGGGATAAAACCAACTTGATTGTGGTGTATAATTTTTTGATGTGTCATTGAATTCTATTTGCTAGAATTGTATTGAATATTTTTGCATTCATATTCATTAATGATATTGGTCTATAGTTTTCTTTTTTATTGTGTCCTTTCCTGGTTTGGGGATCCAGGTGATATTTGCTTCATAGACAGTGTTGGTGAGGATTCCTTCTTTTTCTATGTTTTGGAAAAGGTTATGTAAGATAGGTACTAGTTCTTCTTTGAAGGTTTGGTAGAATTCTGATGTGAAGCTATCTAGTCCAGGCCTTTTCTATTTTGGGAGATTTCAGTGCTGTTTCAGTGCTTGATATAGGTCTATTCAAAATTTCTAATTCTTTCAGGTTGAATCTAGGAAGGTGGTCCATTTCTAGGTATTGGTCCATTTCCTCCAGATTTTTATATTTCTGGGAATAGATTTTTTTTGTAGTAGTCATTGAAGACTTTTTGAATTTCTGTGGTATCTGTTGTTATTTCTCTTTCATTGTTTCTGATTGATGTTAGTTGAGATTTTACTTTTCTGTTTCTGGTTAGGTTAGCCAGAGTTTGATCAATTTTATTAATCTTTTCAAAGAACCAACTTTTTGTTTCATTGATTTTCTGAATGATTCCTTTGTTTTCAATTTCATTTAATTATGCTCTAATTTCAGTTATTTCTTTTCTTCTGCTGGGTTTGGGGTTGGATTGTTCTTCCTTTCCAGTTGCTTGAGATGATCCGTTACATGCTGTTGACTTTCTCTCTTTCTGTTTTCTTGAGGAAGGCTTCTAATGCTATATATTCCTCTCTTAGGAGTGCCTTTGCAGTGTCCCACAAGTTTTGATAATTTATGTCCTCATTATCATTGTTTGAAAAATTTGATGATTTCCTTCTTAATCTTATTTTTGACCCAGCTATCATTCATCATAAGGTTATTTAGTTTTCATGAAGGTTTTTGTTGCTGTTGAGTTCAACTTTTGTTCCACGATAGTCTGAGAAGATACAAAGAATAATTTCTATTCTTTTAAATTTGTTGACGTTAGACTTGTGTTCTAAGATATGATCCATTTTGGAGGATGATCTATGGGCTGATGAGAAGAATGTGTATTCAGTTTTATTAAGATGAAATGATCTGTAGATGTGTCTTAAGTCCATTTGTTCTAGGGTCAAGTTTAAGTCCATTGTTTCTTTGTTTAGTTTCTTCTTGGAGGATCTATCCAGAACTGCCAGAGGGGTGTTAAAATCTCCAACTATTATAGTGCTAGAAGATATCAAATTGTTCATATCTTTTAGGGTTTGGTTTATAAATTGAGGAGCATTCAGATAGGTGCAAAAATGTTAATTATTGAAATCTCTTCATGTTGAGTGTTCCCCTTGACAAATATTTAGTGTCCATCCTTGTCTTTCCTTAACTTTGTTCATTTAAATCCTATTGTATCTGCAAATAAAATCACAAACCCTGCTATTTTCTGATTTTCATTTGCCTGTATTATAGATGGCTATCCCTTCACCCTGCGTCTTTTTTTATCCTTTGAGGTAAGATGAGTCTCTTGTGGGCAACAGATACCTGGCCTTAGTTTTTGTACTCAGTCAGCTAACCTGTGCCTCTTTAGAGGAGAATTTAAGTCATTCGCATTAATTGAGAGAATTGATAGGTTATAGTAGTGTTTTCGTTGTCATGTTTTTCAAAGGTCCAGAGCACATTTTTAATCCTTTCACTGTGTGGAAGTTAGGTTTTGTTCGATAAATTCTGGGTGAGTTTACTTTGGTGGTAGGTCATTATGCTGGTCATTATGGAAGATGGGTCTGAGTATTTCCTGGAGAGCTGGTTTTAATTATGGCAAATTTCCTCAACATGTGTATATTAGTAAAGTAATTGATTTCTTCATCACTCAGTTTAGCTGGATATGAGATTCTCTGGGTTAAAAGTTGTTTTGTGACTTGAAAAGTTTCAGCCAAAAGATCTGCAGTCATTCTAATATTTCTCCCTTTGTAATGCTTTTCTTACGTCTCACTGCTTGCAGGATTTTCTCCTTCACATTAACTTTGGCAAAGTTAATTACAATGTGTCTAGGAGATGCTTTATTTGGATTAAGTCTTGCTGGGTCCTGAAACTATCTTTGAATTTATGTATCTCTTGCAATACTTGGGAAATTCTCCTCCACAATATCTTGCAGTAGAGCATCTGTGCTTTTAGAACCATCTTCTTCTACTTCAAGAATTCCTGTAAGTTGGATGTTTAATCTTTTGGAATGATCCTACAAGTCTCTCAGGAAATGTTCTGTTCTTATTTTCCATTTTTCTGCCTCTTTGAATGCTTGAGATCATTAAAAAAAAAAAAGCCTTCTCTTCAATTTCTGAGAGCTTTTCTTCTGCCTGCTCAACTTTATTACTGAGGGATTCTACTGTATTTCAAAGCTTCTCTAATAACTTATTCACCCCTTTGAGCTCTGCTATCTTTTCTCATTATGTCCATATTCTTGGTGACTTTGTCTTTGAATTCATTAATTTCTTCAGACAACTTTTGAATTACTCTCTGGATTTCTATTTCCATCTTTCCTTCCATTCTATTCATCTTATTTGCCATCTGTATCCGTCCATATTCTGAATTCCATTTCTGACAATTCAGCCATTTGTCTATGAATGGCATCTTCTGTTGCCCCTCCTTTGACAGTCCTTGGGGGAGTTGATCTACTTTGATTATTTATGTTGCCAGAATTCTTCTGCTGGTTCTGCCCCATGAGTATTTTCTGCAATTTGGCAATTAAAACTGGTCAGGCAAGATTGGATTGGGAACCTCAGGAAGTGGTTAACCAGCCCTTTACCAGTTTGCTGGGGCTTGCGATTATGGTTTTTCCCTTATAGCCTTACAAAGGTCTCTTTCAGAGCTGTAGTCAGAGACTCTGAGGACTTGCTTGGTGTGACACTGCAAGCTGGCTCTTTCTTGAAGTCAGCCAGCCTCTACATAATCCTAACAAGTTGCAGTATTAGGCTGAAATCTCACTTGGGAGAGATACAAACAACTGTGGTGCCCTGCCCACCCCCACCAGTGACAGCTGTAGGAGGAGAATAAGTCATTTCCCACAATAAAACAACTGCCACTCAATCTTGGACAGCCCTGGTCAAGAGTTCTAATCAGATTGTCGCAGGCAGTACAATCACTGCTCAACAGGGAGAGTTCAGAGGGTCTCCAGTGGCCTGATAGTAGAAATCCAAAGGCAGTTCCATCCACAAACTCAAGGGGATGGAACTTGGACCCCTCCAGTGAGCCACTGAGTCAGAAAAGATTGCCTGCCATGCACTGTGGCCGTGTGTCTCTCTTTCCTATGTGTCTCTTTCTTCCCACACCCCCTAACTTCCACTTGAGTCACTGTTTCCACACTGCTCTCCAGCAGCCCACACAATGCCCAGACCTCTCGGGATTTCCAAACCCTCTGGGCTTTGCAAGGGGCAGACCTTCAGAAAACCAGGCAAGGGGGGAAGGGTCGTCTGGGAGTTCAGAAATGTGGGAAAATATTTGTTCCATTTTATGCCAGGGAAGATGATGCCTAGGCTGATAAATGGGGCCTCCTTGGAGAAGGAGGCCTGATTTTTAGTGGTTCTCTTCCATGGGGTAAAATGAGAGGTCTTTTGTTCCCTGCTTGCTTGTAGAAAACCCACAGTGAGCCTCCTGTTTGGGGGGAGGAGTCTCTCATCCTCTTGTTGATGGGCTTTGTACCTGGCATTTGTTTTCTTGGATCGTCTTTCTTGGAGTTGCAGCTTGCCTTGGCAGAGATGATGTGCACTTGTCTATTTTCTTTCTTAGCTCAGTTCCCCACCTTCAGCTTCACTGAGTCCACTTCTGTCCAGTATCTCTTCCTCTGGAGAAGAGCCTCTGACAAAAGCTGCATCTAGTGAGCCATCTTCCTTGAGATCTCCACTATGAGACAGAGTCTCAATATCTTGCCCTGGGTAGAGTCCTGTGGCACCATACATAGCTCACAGCAACCCCAAACTTTTGGGCTCAAGAAATCCTCTTGCCTCAATCTTCTGAATAGCTGAGACTACAGGTGCCTGTTACAGTGCCTCACTACATTTTTTAGAGATGGGGTCTTGCTCTTGCGGAGGCTGGCCTTGATCTCATGAGATCAAGCAATCCACCCATCTGAACCTCCCAGACTGCTGGGATTATAGGCATAAGCCACTGCACTTGGCTGGTAATCATTTTACAATGTATATGTATAAAAGTCATGTTCTATAATATAAATGCCTATTTGTCAATTATACCTCAATAAAACTGAAAACAATATATTTGGGACATTAGAATTCAGATCAGATGCTATATGTACGCCTCAAAGTAAAGTCAAGATGTATATTAAAGTGTATTGCTTGGCTTGGTGCCTGTGGCTCAACAGGCTAAGGCACCAGCCACGTACACCTGAGCTGGCGGGTTCGAATCCAGCCTGGACCCACCAAACAACAATGACGGCTGCAACCAAAAAATGGCCGGGCGTTGTGGTGGGCGCCTGTAGTCCCAGCTACTTGGGAGGTGGAGGCAAGAGATTCACTTGAGCCTAGGAATTGGAGGTTGCTGTGAGCTGTGATGTCACAGCACTCTATCCAGGGTGATAGCTGGAGGCTCTGTCTCAAAAAAAAAATAAAAATAAAAAAAATAAAGTGTATTGTTCTACTTAGAAGCTAGTAAACTAATGGAACCCTTATTCTGAGACCTGCAGACTGAAAGAAAACTGCATTAGGTAAAATCAAATAACAGCTCATAACTTTAGGACAAGTAATGTCTTTAAGGATGTTTTGTCTAATCTTTGGGGTTTAACGTGGGGAGGGGAGGAAATAAAAGCATCCCCAAATAGGTTTTTAATGCCACTGTCCAATTTAGATAATGACACTTATCCTTTCTAAAATTACTTTTTATTTTTTAATAGAAGTTATTTACATGTATGTATACACGCACATATACACAATTTCAGAAATCAAATAGGGTTAAATAATTTATAATGAAAATAACAGCTCCTTCTTTCCCACATTTTTCTCCCAAGAGTAATTACTTTTCAATAATTATGAGCTTTTCTTTTGCTATTTATTTTTATATTTCTAAGTAGTATGCTTATGCTGTACTTTTTCCCATTCATTACTTTTTATGTTATCTGCTGACTTCCTATTTTGGTAACTGAGGATTTCTTTCTTTCTTCCCCCTCTAGCCTAACACATGCACACACACACACAGTCTTCCACGCAGGACTGTGGTGGTTTCTCAGCCTTATAAATGACTATCACTTTGGTCTTTCCTTTCACCACCATTTTTAAAAAAAATAATTTTATTATATCATAATTGTGTACATTGGTGCAATCATGGGGCACAATGTGCTGACTTCATATATAATCTGAAACATTTTGGTCGAACTGTTAAACATAGCCTTCATGGCATTTTCTTAATCACTATATGAAGACATTGATATTCTACATTTAATAAGTTTCACCAGGGGTTTCTTGTGACCTGGAGAACACAGCTAACTCTTTTTGAGTTTACTCCTTCTTTGCTTATGTACATACTCCAGTGGTGGCTTCTTCTTTTTTTTTTTGAGACAGAGTCTCACTTTGTCACCCTTGGTAGAGTGCTGTGGCATCACAGCTCACAGCAACCTCCAGCTTTTGGGCTTAGGTGATTCTTTTACCTCAGCCTCCCGAGCAGCTGGGACTACAGGCGCCCACCACAACGCCCGGCTATTTTTTGTTGCAGTTTGGCCTCGGCCAGGTTTGAACCCGCCACCCTTGTTATTTGGGGCTGACGCCCTACTCACTAAGCCACATCACTGCCCCTCCAGTGGCTTCTGAAGAAATACTTAAGAAATTTGGAGGCAAATTTATTTTTTCCTTTATATTTTTAGACACTGCATGTGTGAAAAGGTCAGATGTGTCCCCAGCTGTTTCACTTGATGGATAATTTGTCTAGATGGAGACTCCTCATGTTGCAGCATTTGGTCTTGGAGGGGAAGGTCTGCAGCTAGTCTGATTTCAGATCCACTGCATGTGGACTGTCTTCCTGGATTCTCTCAGGCTACTCTTGTTGTTCTGAACTGCTGATGTGCTTTAAAACTCTCTGTGTGCACACTTGATGGGCTTTTCTCATGGGAAGTTTCGTCGACATAGTCCTAGGAAACCTTTTGACTTATTTCTTTGGTATTTTCTTCCTTTCTGAGATCTCCACTCTGTCTTTCATGACATGACAACTTCTTGCTTGATCCCCTAAATTGTTTCATCTTTTTCTCTAATTTCCCATCTTTTAAAAATTTTTTATTGAAGACAGGGTCTTGCTATGTTGCCTAGGCTAGAGTGCAGTAGTATGATCACAGCTCACTGTAGCCTCCAACTCCTGGGCTTAAGTGACCCTCCATCCTCCTACCTCAGTCTCCTGAGTAGCTGAAACTACAGGCTCATGCCACCATGCCTGGCTTGCATCTAATTTTGTTGTTGTTATTTATCAGGCACAGGTGAGGCTTGAAATGCTATAACCGATGAGGATGGGATACAAATTTAAATCTATTTTTAAAAAAATTTCCAATTTCTTGGAGATTCCTCTGACTTTTTTTTGATTGTCATACTTCTTAATTTTCAAAGTTTTTCTAGTCTCTCTCTCTCTCTCTCTCTTTTTTTTTTTTTGTAGAGACAGAGTCTCATTTTATCATCCTGGGTAGAGTGCTGTGGCGTCACTCAGCTCACAGCAACCTCCATCTCCTGGGCTTAGGAGAGTCTCTTGCCTCAGCCTCCCGAGTAGCTGGGACTACAGGTGCCCAACACAACGCCCGGCTATTTTTCTGTTTTTTGCAGTTTGGCCGAGGCTGGGTTTGAACCCGCCACCTTCGGTATATGGGGCTGGTGCCCTGCTGGATGAGCCACAGGTGCCGCCTAGTCTCTCTCTCTCTCTCTCTCTTTTTTTTTTTTAAGAACAAGCAGTGCTGTTTCTTTTTCACTGATACAGGTACTCCATCTTTTAACTCTGAGCATATTGTGTGTGTATGTTTAATAATTTGTTCAGCTTCATGCATTGTTACTGTATCTAACAGTTTATACTATTTTTCCTAGTCATTCCTTTCTCTCTCATTCCTTCTTGTTAGAGACTATTTAAATATCTTGGCCCCCATTCCTATTTGGAAGTAGGTTGCTAATGTGCTGATAGGCAGTTCTGAGGACACGGTCTATGGTAGGTTTCATTGTTAGTGCATAGAGGTCTTTTATCTGAGTGTCTTCTTTCTCTGAAGACACCCAGTGTCTTCAGGGAAAGAATCATTCTGTTGGTCTCTTGAACCAAGTAATGGGTTGGTTTTTCTGTACAATAAAACCAGAGGTAGTGACTTAGAGGCAGTTTTCTCTCATAGATGAAGATAGGTGCTTTGCAGGCTCTGAGTTAGGTTGCATGCATCTATAAATGTTTATTCTTAAGGGTGCAGATGGTTTGTGTAAGGCCTCTGAATAGTAGTGTGAGCCTGAGTATTATGCATACCTCTAAGAACTGCGGCATTGCAAATTTGTGGCATGGCAAACAAATTTGACCTGCTCAGATTTGTTAAAGCTTTGCTTTGTGTGGACGATGTCAGTGGGAGCTGCTTTCTGATCATTACTAACTCTTGGGGCTGGAGCAAGTTGTCCCAAGAGGTCCCCTAACTGCATGGTCTTTGCTGAAGTTGTGTATCCTTGAATAAAGCAATTGAAACTGATAGTGGGATGTGAGTATCTGTGTGTGCCTGCGTGTATGTGCACATGCCAGAGGGTACTGAAGAATGTACGCACATTTTAAGAAAGGAAAAAAGGTATTAAGGTTGTAATACTCAACATTTGTTATCTTGCGTATCGTTATCTTGAGGCTCTTCAGAAGTCAAACATGACTTGAGTATTAGTTTCAATACTGTTTTTCCCTTTCTTAAATGATATATATTTATTTTTGGCACCCTCTGTGTAGTCTCACTCAGCTGTAGTCCCTAGAAGTGCTGTAAGTGGAAAGTCAATTACTCTATAGTAAGAGTCAGCCAGTGTCTCTGGCTTATTCCTTGTTTTCTAGGGACATGGTGCTGCCAAGTATTGCTCTCAGGCCTTTTCTGAGGAGAGTTGGCTGGGTTCTCTCTGGAATTCACCTTTTAATTGACAACTTTCCTTATTTTAGTAAATCAGTCACCACACTTCTCCCTCCTCCATCTTCCAAAGTTGGGGTTGGACACGGTGGTCCCCTCCGCCGTTCTTTTTGTCTTTGGAGCTTCATACATTTTTGAAAATTCTACCACTTTCATTTGTTTAGCATTTTTGGAGGGATAAAGGCCTGGGCTTAATTCAGCATGTTTACCTGGGAATTTCTTTTGATTTGTTATCAGAATTCTAAGTTTTGCGAGGTAGAGGGCTAAGTCTCCTATTCGTGTGTTTTATAAAACACGTACTAGGCATTCACTAAATATTGCTGGGATGAATAAATGATCTGTGCCGCAGAGTGTTTCTGAAATATAGTTATTTTATCTGCTGATGTGATTATTTGCCCTGAAATCATGTCTGGTTAATCCTGAAATGAGGGAAGATTACTGACTGCCAGGTGGAGTGTTTTCAAACTGAGATTATAACCAAGTGAGGCATTTTTCTCCATTTTACTTGATTGTTTAATTTGCCAGCTTTGGAAAAAAGAAAAAAAAAGAGCAGCTTGGTTTTATTCCTTCTTCAAAAGAGGCATTTTTCTACTTTTCATAAGCAGGTTAGCTCTTAGGTCTTGCCCTCCAGAGGGTCAGCTCTCAGATTGTTTAAAATGCAGTGGTTTGGCACGCCCAGTGCCCCACCCAAGCAATTGCTTCTCATATTTGTAAATAAAGAAAAAAATCTTATATATGTGTGTGTGTGAATATTCTTCCTGGTACTCAGCATTGTCTAAGAGTTTAAATATTAACCCTAAATATAAAGCTGCTTTTCTGTAGTGTTTCCTTATTGACCAACCTCGTGTTTAAACCTTTTTTCTGCCTTTTTACCTTGTTGTGAATGACCTTGCTACTAGACTTTGTGTCATTGTTGTTGTTGTCTTTTTTTTCCTTCTCTTCTTCTTCCTCTTCCTTTTAGCCACACCAATAGCAAGTAATGTATTTTATACCACTACCCAGGATGAGTATATGCAATTGGAATAAGAGTTTCTCAGCTGGCGCAGTAGCTCATGCCTATAATCCTAGTGCTATGGGAGGCCAAGGTGGGAGGATCACCACAGGTCCAGAGTTTGAGACCAGCTTAGGTGACATAGTGACACTCTGTCTCTCTAAAACATTTTTAAAAAAGAGAGAAAGAAAGTGGGGCACAGTGGCATGCAACTGTAGTCCCAACTAGTCAGGAGACTGAGGCAGGAGGACCATTCGAGTCCAGGAGTTTGAAACTGTAGAAAACCATGATCATGCCACTGTTCTCCAGGCTGGGTGACAGAGCAAATCCCTGTCCCTTAAAAGAGCCAGGTGTGTGGCAGGTGCCTGTAGTCCCAGTTATTGGGAGGCTGAGGCCAGAGGATTGCTTGAGACCAAGAGACTAAAGTTACTATGAGCTCAGCTCACAGATTCCAAAGGTACAGGTAAGGATGGTAACTCAGCTAGACACTTCCTACTGAGTTACCTTTCAGGAGGGCTGGAGTTCTAGAGAGGACCATTTTTCTTCAAAGGTGGGGGAGACAGGCTTGCCCAGCGTTTTGAGTGTAGGGAGCCCAGCACAGTGGCGTAGGCAAGCCCTGTAGGAATGATGAAATGAGGCTCCCCAGGAGATAAGTGGGGGTTGAAAGTCTGGGTGTAGGAAGATGTTGTGCTCCCTGACAGGAAGAACCACACTGGGTGGGCTGTGGCTGTGGGAGGAGCTGAGGAAACCCCCAGAATGGGTTTTTTTTTGGAGACAGTTTCACTTTGTCACCCTCAGTAGAGTGCTGTTGCATCACAGCTCACAGCAACCTCAAGCTCTTGGGCTTCAGCGATTCTCTTGCCTCAGCCTCCCAAATAGCTGGGACTACAGGTGCCCGTCACAACACCTGGCTATTTTTTTGTTGCAAGTTGTCATTGTTGTGTAGCTGGCCCCAGGCCGGGTTGGAACCCGCCACCCTCAGTGCATGTGGCCGGCGCCCTAACCACTGTCTACAGGCGCTGAGCCCCCAGAGTGGTTTTCATTCTCTCCTTGGAGTCAGGGAGTGAGGGTGGAGCTGGGGACTCTGAGAACAATGGTGGTGACTTGGGAGAATATGCTGGAAATCCTTTGCATGGAGAGGTACGGCAAGTTTCCAAGTCCCACTGGCGATTCAGCAGGGCTCGGCCATTATCCATTTACGGTAGAACCAATCTGCAAAGCCCTTGGTGATTTTTCTCAGGAGTGATGCCTCCACACAGCAGTAAAGATGAGGTTGGATGGCCTGATGCAGGTTGGGAATTTGTAGAGTGGCTACAGAGATTGGAAAAGGGACTGAGGAGGTGAGGGGGAAACAGTGTGGTTGAAGTGATGTACCATGTGATCTGGACTACCAGGGGAGGGGCTGTCAACTTGACGGAATTAGAGCCGAGGAACATATTCCATGTTCCTTTAACAGCTTGGGTCCTGAAGTACAAGCTAGTCTTGAAGAGGTGGTGTTCATGCTGTGACAATGTTAGGGGCTGGGAAAAGGTCCTAGATGCCTCTCTTCTTGGAAACTGGCGGTGGATCCATTTTGTGGGTCCAGGTCAAGAGCAGGGAGAATGTATTATGCAAACATTAAAAATAATGGCGCTACCTAATGGGCACAATGTAAGGGTATATGGCACACCTCCTGGGTGAGGGGCACAGCTGCAACAGAGACGTTACCTAACAAACACAAATATAGTAACCTAATCATCTGTACCCTCAATATTAATCAGAAAAAAAAAAAGAAAAAGAACCAAGACTGCTAACAGACGCTTTCAATATTCACCTCCAACTAGAACAGCGGTTCGCAACCCGTGGGTCGCGACCCCTTTGTAACAATGAAAATACATCCTGCATATCAGATATTTACATTACGATTCATAACAGTAGCAAAATTACAGTTATGAAGTAGCAACTTATTATGAAAATAATTTGATGATTAGGGGTCACCACAACATGAGGAACTGTATTAAAGGATCACGGCCTTAGGAGGCATTAGGAAGGTGGAGAACCACTGAACTAGAAGGAAGATGCTAATACTGGCTTAGAGCAACAGACTAAACATGCTGGTAATATCCTGCTTTGCATTTCCCTCCAACACCTAATGGTGCCTCCCTGGACGTGCTTCAGAAATGTATAATAAGAAAATGCCCAGAGCAATTTGCATTCTGTGAGTCCAGGTGAGAATTGGGGGCTATGCCCAGTTAGGTCAAGGACTGTTGAAGTGGATACTCTGAGGACAAGGAATGCTTGATTCACCTGATATCTTTGGATTTGGGGGATCATCTGTGAACTAGACCCCTCATAATGTCAGCTGACAGGAATGGCTTCTTCTGGGGTGGGGATGGGAGGTCTTGGTGAAGCCAGAAGCCCACCTGAGGCCGTGCATTTGGGGCAAATATAAGAAGTCAGCTGTGCTCACCACACTTGGTTGATTTTATAGTTATAGCTGAGTTAGCACTTCCAGGAGAATGTTGCGTCTCTCTATTGTTCCTGTCTTCCCAGCAATATTAATGGAAGGGAATGTTGGGGTGTTGTTTTCTGAAGTCAGGTGAAGTTTGTTCATGACATCAACTTGAATTATAGCTGACTCTCAGCAAACACCGGAAAAATCTTTTGATTGTATTTCTTCCCCTAATCTCAAACTGATGATAATTGAAAATGGTATTTGACTAACCTCTTGAAGACTATTATTCAAATGTTCTTTGAATGACTAAACTGATAAATTGGTTAAAACTAATTGCTACAGGTGATGAACGCTTGTGATTCAGCACAATTCATCCTGCCAGCTTGTTCAAGCTGTACCATTAAATCAGTGAGAGATGACCCAGCTACCACAGCACAAGCCCTGTTCCCAAGGGGACATCTTTGAAAACTGTCTTATGCGATGCAATTACCGGATGAACTTGAATCTATTTGTTGCTTTTTTTGAAATTGGAGTTTTTATATTTTATATGGGATTTTTGGATGTGTGTATTATGTTCCCGATCATCTTTTCCCCTTGCATTCATTTGTTAGAATGAAAAACTACTCTCTGTTCATTGTTTCAGCATTGTTGATCTGTAGTGTTAAGAAAGCAGGCGCTTGATTCTGAGATGAATCTGCAACACAGAAGAGCTGTAATTAAAAAGGAACCCATCGTTAAAATCAGCACTAGTTTTAGCCTCTCCGTAGAGCTTTGAGGATTGATCTGGGTGCCCCAAGTTAAAGGTAACATTTAGCCTATGCAGAAATTCCAGAGGACCCTCAACAGTGATGATTATGCAGTCTGAAAATAGAACCAATAAAAAGAAGACATAAAACCAAAGTGGAAAGAAATGGCCAAGGAGAGACTTAAAGGCTATCTTCAAATATGGGGAGTTAGTTAGTATTCCAAGGATAGTGTACTCATGGATAAAATCAGGGAGAACTGGTTTAAATTGTAGCAGAAGGGATTCAGTTTAGATGCGAAGAAAAAAAAAATTCTGTCAGGATGAAGTGAATACCAAGCAGATGTTTGGATTTTCATTTTCTAGTAAAAACCTAACCATTCACTGGGTGTTGGATTGGATAATCTTACCTACTGGTGGGGATGCAAAGCCGAGCCTTATTCTCAAGATCCTGAGATGTTATAATTCTGTATCCATTCAGTTTTGTACATTAGAATGTCAGTCATTTTTACAGTGTTCTCTCTTCGTGGAAGCAAAAATATCTTTCTCAACATGATTCTTAGAAAGTAGTAACTGTGTTCCATTATTGAATTATTTATACCTGTGCTGATAGTGAAATGGGTATTGAAGAAAATGCTGTGTTAAAATTCCAGACCTGGCATGGCTGGTTCACGCCTGTAATCCCAGCACTTTGGGATGTCAAGGTCGGAGATCACTTGAGTATAGGAGTTTGAGACCAGCCTGGGCATCATAGCAGGACCCCATCTTTACAAACTTTTTTTTAGAAATTAGCCAGATGTGGTGGCTTGTGTCTGTTCCAGCTATTTGGGAGGTTGAGGCAGGAGGACCAGTTGAGCCCAGGAGTTTGAGGTTGTACTGATCTGTGATTGGGCCACTATATTCCATCCTGGGTAATAGAATGAGCGACCCTATCTCTAAATAAATAAATGAATAAAATCTAAAAACTAAAATTCCAGATTGAGGGTGATTTTTCTGATTGGGAGAGCTTTGTAATTTGTTTTCTCATTATCAGTAATGCCTTGGTCCTCAGAGTCTCATTATAACAGATGTCTCCTTTCTAAGATGGAACATTAGTTATTAAGAACGCTTCTGATTCTGTGGGCTGCGAGTGGGGGAAGCTCTGAGTAAGGAGCCTGGTTTCATTTGACCCTCAGATATCGCCACCTAGTGAGTAATCATGGCTTGTGTGGTGACATTTGCAGGCAAACCTCTTCAATGAAGAATTGAATGATTTTATTGGTAAGAAGTTTTCAAACAGGGTTTAATTACTTTCAGTTCCCAGTATATACTATTCCCTGCATGATACAATTAGCTAAAACAATACATTTTATTTTTAAAAAGCCATACAAAAACTAAATAAAAAAAATTATGATTCTAAACCTGATCTAACATTGTAGCTTGAGAAAATGGAAACTCTCATAAAATAAAGACCAGGCCATCTGTCCATTTCTGAAAATCAAATCTACTATATCTCCCAGGTTATGAAGTAAATTTCTAGAATGTAACAGTCATTTAATGTTTTAAAAATTCAACAAAATATGAACGTTCATTTCAAATGCACGTTTTGAAACTTATTTGAAAATAAAAATCAGGCTGCTTCCTAGTATAGGCAACACACTATCTAAATTGTTAAAAATCTATTGAGCTGCCAAAGGCAATTATACTACGTAAGTGGAGATGGTTCATTCTAAAGCTGCCAGCCGGTAGTCCACAAAGTGGAGTAAGGAGCTATGTTTAAGACTTAGAAAATAGTTCCTTTCTTGCTTTCTCATTCTTTCCTCCATTTTTTTCTTTATTCCTTTATTTCTATATTCTTATGTTTCTACAGTTGTAATATGGAGTGTTATTTTTAAAGTAAATCTTGCCATTGTTCTTAACTTTTTTATTTTGCTTGTGAAGGAAGAAGTTAATTTTTTTTTAGAGACACAGTCTTACTTTGTTGCCCTGGGTAGAGTGCCGTGGTGTCACAGCTCACAGCAACCTCCAACTCTTGGGCTTAGGCAATTCTCTTGCCTCAGCCTCCCAAGTAGCTGGGACTACAGGCACCCGCCAGAATACCTGGCTATTTTTTGTTGTTGTTGCAGTTTGGACAGGGCCGAGTTTGAACCTGCCACCCTCGGTATATGGGGCCGGCGCCCTACTCACTGAGCCATAGGCACCGCCCAGAATTTAATATTTTCTAAAAAGAATACTATTGCTCTTTTAATATATTTTTCCCTCTAAAATGCATTTATAACTCTTAAAAAGAATTAAAATAAAAATCTTATCTTTATCCTGCAATAGAAGTAAGCTATGTTTGTGAAGTATACATTTCTCTTTTCTCTGATGGGTCAAATGTGAGATGGTTTTCATGCTATCTGCTGGTAAGTGTTTTTCCATCTGTTCAGAATTATGCTCCTTTGTACCAGCCACAGAATCTCAGAGTGTGTGTAGAATGATCTCGTTGACTGGGTTCTGCTTTCCCCTGCCCTTTGTTCTAGATACAGTTCATACTGCTCTTCAGCCGACAAGGGAAATTACGCCTGCAAAAGTGGTACACGACCCTCCCTGACAAAGAAAAGAAGAGGATCACCCGGGAGATCGTTCCGATTATTCTTTCTCGTGGTCACAGGACAAGCAGTTTTGTTGACTGGAAGGAGCTAAAACTTGTATATAAAAGGTGTGAGTAACCTGATGAGAAATGTATTTTTCATTATTGGTTGGTCAGTTCTAACCTTGAACATTTTTGATTATGATACCGATACCATCATTCACTGAAACCTTTGAAGGATGGGGCCCAAGTATTTGTGCCCATAGATTAACTTAGCAGAGAACTTTCATTCTATTGAAAGGACTTTGTGCCAGGATGGATTCTAGGTGCTCACAGTGCATGTTGACAGAGCGTTCGTGCATTCAAGGTGCGCTGTATGAGAACCTCTTGTATTCCTGACACTGTTCTAAAGGCGGGGGATGTAGCAGTGGACCACATGCAGAACATTCCTGCTCTCCTGCAGTGCCCTTACTTGTTAAGTCAACAAAATATTTTCAGTTACAGCTCAGCACCTGGGGCTCAAGCGGCTAAGGCACCAGCCACATACACCTGAGCCGGCAGGTTCGAATTCAGCCCGGGTCTGCCAAACAACAATGATGGCTGCAACCAAAAAATAGCCTGGCGTTGTGGTGGATGCCTGTAGTCCCAGCTACTTGGGAGGCGGAGGCAGGAGAATCGCTTGAACCCAGGAGTTGGAGGTTGCTGTGATGCCTTGGCACTGTACCTGGGGCGACAGCTTAAGGCTCTGTGTCAAAAGAAAAAAACAATTTTTTTTCAGTTAGTAACAAATGCAATGGGAAAAATGCAGGTTAGTGTATTAGAGAGATGGGGGCTGTGTTCATTTGGCAGCTCTTAACTATCCTTATTACTTACGTTCATAAGTATGACAGGGCCATACTAACAAGGAACCTCAATTCAGAGACAAGGCCCAAGAGGTAACGTAATCTTGCCTGTGAAGATCCTGCCTAAGCCAGGACCAGAGCACAGCTGACCTGATTGTGCATCCAGCATTGTACTGCAACTTTCCGAGGGAAGACACATATTAGAAATGTTCTTGCAAAGAAAAAGCAGAAGAAACCTCTGTAGGCTGATGTTTAGTGGAGTGAATTACCAGCAGGTGCCTGCAGAGCTCCTTTTTTCTGGGTCCAAGGTTAGGGTTTGACAAGTTGAGGGTGGGAGACACACACAGAATGGCTGGGAAGAACAGCGGGAAGGGAGAGGAGGGGGGCATGGGGCCTGGGAAGCATAGGTCTGGGGGATTCACGTTTTACAGAGAATGATCTACAGGCTGGAGAGAGGCCTGGACAGATACTCTGCTTATCATAGGCCAGATGATTCTGTCCTCCGATCCTAGCTCTTCAAGGGAAGGTTTTGTTGAGAGCCTTTTACATAATTAACAGAAGTAATCCAATCCCTATGATAGAGTCAGATTTATACATGCATTTCAGGAGAATATTGACTATGCAGAACAAAGACTTCAGCCTTGGATGGGGAGGAGGTGACTTTGAATATTCATTGGGAAAAATCGTCTTATTCATTGGGAAAAATCGTCTTCGGATTGTTTGATGTATCATCCTATTGTGCTTTTCTTTGTTATTTTTCTTTTCAAGGTATGCTAGTTTATATTTTTGCTGTGCAGTAGAAAATCAGGACAATGAGCTTTTGACACTAGAGATTGTGCATCGTTACGTGGAGTTGCTGGACAAATACTTTGGAAATGTAAGTGCTGTACTGGTCTGTTGTACCAGCTTACAATCTCCACTTCATTTGAGCCCTGTCTCTCATTGCATCCCTTCTCTCACTCTGAAATCTAAAATAGGAGTCACATTTGTACCAAGGATCACACTAGTCTGCCTAGCATGAGCATGCAAAGCTTTTCTCTTTGCCTGTAATTCCTAGTGAATGAAAGACCCAAAACCATCATCTGTACAATGGGAATAGAAAAAAAAAAAAAGACAGAAAGAAAGAAAAGAAAGACCCAAAACTTTCACGATGAGGCGTGCACTTATTTTCAGACCACAGATATGTTAGAGACCTTGTTTTGGTGAGCCAGAATTTACTAGTGAAAGATCCTTTGGTATTCTGTCCCTGATTTCTCATTGGCTTTGTCGTCCCTTTTCTATTTCAACTTTTTATACTTTCTCCAACTTTTTATTCTAAGCTACTAATCTTCTTTAATATTATTTATACTTAAGGAAAAAACACCAAACAAAAGAATCTAAATCCTTTCCCTCACATTGCTATTCGACAATCTCTTTGCATTTTTGCCAAGTAATACACTATAGCAGGTGCCCTAATCCTTAGAATCCATTCCATTCCCTCTGTAGTGATAATAGCATGGGTCACATCACTCCCACTCCAAGGAAATCCTAAAGTCACACTGAACCCTTTCTACAGGTCAGCACCAGTGACACTTTTTTTTTTTCTTAAATATATGTATTTTATTATTCTTCATTACATTATTTCCCCCCCCCACACACTTTTTTTTAAGATAAGAGTCCTACTCTGTCACCCTTGGGTTGAGTGCCATGGCATCATAGCTCACAGCCACCTCAAACTCTTGAGATCAAGAGATCCTTCTTTTTTAGCCTCCCAAGTAGCTGGAAATACAGGTGTGAACCATAATGGCTGGCTAGTTTTTCTATTTTTGAAAGATGGGGAGAGATGGGGTCTTTCTCTTGCTCAGGTTGGACCTGAGCCACCCACCTGGGCCTCTCAGAGTGGTAGGATTACAGGCATGAGCCACCTTGCCCAGCCAGTGGCAATCTTAAGTCTTCATCCACTTTCTCCTCTCTGCAGCTCTGGATTTTTCTCATCATAATGCTTTCTTTAAATTAGCTCCCCTTTATTTTGACCTGACATTGATCTTTGCTGATTCTTCTTTGGTATTTTTGAAGGCTTCATCCACTGTGCTCCCCTCCTTTTTCCGCCCTCCCCATGCCCTGCATCTCTTCCTAGTCCCTATGTGTGTCTACCGACTCTCTTCTGGAATTCCGTTACCAGGTGACTCTCCTTCTGTTTGTTGGTGATGGTCTCCACTAGGCTTCTCAAGAACCAAACTCATCTTCTGAAAACTGTTCTGCCTTGTGCTTAGAATTTATTACTTTCCAGAATTCTTCAATGCAAAAGGAAGGTGTTTCTTTCATCTTTTTCTACACTTTGTCTCTGTCTATTCAAATTGTGCTAAAATCCATTTCTTCTTTTCACTGTTACTAATATAGGTTTACTTGGGATTTCAGTTTTGCTTTCCTCTTAAACTTCACATCTTGCCCTTTGTGCCTCTGGGCTTTTCTCTGTCCCCCCTCTCTGAGCCTGTTAATCACCAGCTTCTTTATGAAACACAAATATTGGTGTGGGATTCCTTTGCTGTCACTTTCCATCATCAGCATTGAATAAAACTCAAACCCTCTAGCTTGACATTTAAGCTTTCAAAACATTGGTTCCAGACTGCTCTTCCAAGCCCATTGATTTTCTCTCTTTGTGTACCTAACAGTGAGCCAATGACAAGGAACAGCCTTGTAGCATCCTTAATTGGTACAGGATTTGCTTGGCCACCAAATTGCAACTGTCTGGAGATCACCACCTGAGACTTTTTTTTTTTTTTTTTTTTTCTATCCCTCATAACCAGCTGTGGGCCAGATTTTAGCAAATGTTCTAAAACAATCCAGTTCATAGTCTTAGAAGTAAGGGATTGAATTTGGAACATTATTTTATTTTTCAGAGTAATAACCACTTCCTTATTCCCTTCTCACTGAAGATTTTTAATGTTGTTAGGAGAATTTGCTTCCAGAAGAGTTTTCTGTATTCTCCTTAATGGAATGAGCAATATTTGTAGTATTGGTTGGGTTTTATCAGATTAGTAGTAACACTTTTCATAAAGATGAGAATTCAAAAGGTTTCTAAAATTATTTTTCCTCCCTCCTTTCTTTTTTCTTCCTTATAAATGCTGTTTTAAGACAAATCCTTGCTTATTTCAGGTTACTAGTCAATAATAGAAGTAATAAGACAGACCAGCCTTTCTTTCTCCTTCTCCTACTTTACTGAGTTTATTTTCATTTTTATATATTTTTATTATTATTTTTTTATTTTCATTTTTAAATGAGACATTTGTAAATATCTAATAGCCTATTTTCAATCATTAAACATTTCATTCAATGCTTTCTATAATTCAAATGAATTAACACTTTCCTACTCTCTTTTAAAATAAACTACAGATTTGACCTTTTGCAAGTATCTGAAGAAATTTTTCGCATTCTAGGCTTTCTAGTAACCTGTCTTCTCCTCCTCATTTCTAAACTCTGGTTTGACTTGTTGCATTTTCCTAAATTAAACTGACTGTGATCATGTAAATTGGGGTTGAATTTTGATCTCCATCTGTCTTACCAAATTTCATCTGGCTATCTTAGAACATGCTACTACTAGAGAGAATTTGAGTGACCTTACCCTAATGCCAAGCCCAGTTAAAGTATAAAGAGAATCACAATGACTTTCTAGTTCTCCAACATTAATTTTCCATCCCATTTCGGTATACCTTTGGAAGTTTTGTATATGTCATGTGCCAAAATTTAATACAAAATAAAGTTCTATTAGTCTGTCCTTAACCTAGAGCAGCTAAAAGCAATTCAAGGCTAATATGCCCGGTACATGTTCAGTTCTTATTAATTAACAGTGACGAGCAAAGCCTTCTAGTACTTCCATCACTATCATCTCAGGAATGAAGTATTATTCGTTGGTTTTCATTTCTTCTTGTGTTAATACTGAAGCTTTTCATGAATGCTGCTCTTATATTATCTAAGGGAATACTTTGTACTGAGCTTCTCTTACAACACTCGAAAATATTATCTTCCTAAGACAGATGAATCAAAATCTCTGGCTACTAATTTATGTACTTTTTTTTTTTTTTTTAGAACTTTTCTATTCCAAGGAGATTTATAAGGATTAACTAGTTAATCTTTCTATCTTCAGTAAGTAGCATTATCCTCAATTTATAGAGGCTCAGAAGCAATGCCTCAGCAGTCTCACGGCAGATAAGGATCTGTTTGATGATTTAGATACCAGCCATATTCTCCTATTACAGAAAGTAGTCTGAATTCTTACTGATGTTCTCAGAGTGTGTGGATGTTGGTGTCCCAGACAGCTTCTGAACTTGATTTAGAGAGTTTTTTGGTTGTTAGAACAGGAGCACTCTGAGTCCTGCCCGGTAGATGCTGGTGTCAGCTCACCAGATCTATGATTTGGGGCCCATCTTGTATCTCCATTTCACAGATGAGAAAAATGACATTCCAAAAAGGTTAAAAGAAGTATTTGCTTTGCTAACCTCATGGGGCTGCTGCAAGGGGCAGAGAGAGAGTGATGACAATATTTTAAAAAATGTTAGCTGCTAATATAGTGCCTTGCATTATAATTATTATTTTATATGTAACTTTATAGTCTTTATATAGTTTCTCATCTGAAGCATT
This sequence comes from Perodicticus potto, assembly GCA_963574655.1. Taxonomy (NCBI): domain Eukaryota; kingdom Metazoa; phylum Chordata; class Mammalia; order Primates; family Lorisidae; genus Perodicticus; species Perodicticus potto. The sequence goes on along the minus strand of CAUYRH010153040.1, from coordinate 12,014 downwards.
TAGTATATGAACTTGAAACTTTAAAAAAAAATGTTTTTTTTATTATTGGGGATTCATTGAAAGTACAAGAAACCAAGTTACGCTGATTGCATTTGTCAGGTAAAGTCCCTCTTATAATTGTGTCTTGCCCCCAAAAGGTGTGGCACACACCGAGACCCCCACCCCCTCCCTTCTTCCCTCTCTCTGCTTTCCCCTTCCACCACCCCCACCGTGTACTAGGTCATTAATTGTCCTCATATCAAAATTGAGTACGTAGGAATTGTGCTTTTCCATTCCTGTGATGCTTTACTAAGAATAATGTGTTCCAGTTCCATCCAGGTTAAGACAAAGGATGTAAAGTCTCCATCTTTTAAAATGGCTGAATAGTATTCCATAGTATACATATACCACAGCTTGTTAAAACATTATGTGGAAACAGCCTAAATGCCCACCAAACCAGGAATGCATTTAGGCTGTTTCCACATTTTGGCAATTATAAATTGAGCTGCAAAAATCAGTCTAGTGCAAGTGTCCTTATGATAAAATGTTTTTTTTTTCTTCTAGGTAGATGCCCAGTAATGGGATTGCAGGATCAAAATGGGAGGTCTAGCTTGAGTTCTTTGAGGGTTTTCCATACTTCCTTCCAAAAAAGCTATATTAGTTTGTAGTCCCACCAGAAGTGTAAAAGTGTTCCCTTCTCTCCACATCCACACCAGCATCTACAACTTTGAGATTTTGTTGTATGGGCCATTTTCGCTGGGGATAGATGATATCTCAGGGTGCATTTGATTTGCATTTCTCTAATAATTTGGGACAATGAGCATCTAAACTTGAAACTTTTTGTATGTGTGTTCACTTTCAAAGAGAAGTGGATAATGGCAGGTGCTTCTTTGACTCTGTCCAGTAGGATTTAGTTGGTGAAATGCCAGAAATAATCATACTACATCATGTATTCTGCTATAAGAAAAGAGCCTTAAGCCAAAATATGGTAAAGCACAAGGCCAGAAATTGAAGATAAAGTTAGACAATTGATTTCTGCCTTTTGTAAGCTTTTTCTAGAATCTAGATACATGAGGAAAAATAAAAAAGAGGTTCATGTGTTTTTTAACATGAGGGCCAAGGAAGCGCGCGCATTTGCATAATCAGAGCACAAGGTTTTTGTTTGTTTTTTAATTTTATTTTCGTGTACTGGGATAGTACCATAAGGTGGGATTTATAAGTATTTGAGTTGTTTGGCAGTGGCTGAAGGAACCTGAATTTGGTCTAAGATTCTCCTGGATATATTCTCTTCATATTCTCAAATGGGGGGCCCAAGAATAACCAAGACTCAAAGAATAACAATAGTGGGCTGGTGCAGTGGCTCATGCCTGTAATCCCTGCACTCTGGGAGGCCCAGGAAGGTGGATTGCCTGAGCTCCTGGGTTTGAGACCAGCATGAGCAAGAATGAGACCCTGTCTTTAAAAACAGCCAGTGTTGGGGCAGGACCTGTAGTCCCAGCCACTTGGAAGGCTGAAGCAAGAGAATCACTCGAGCCCAAAAGTTTGAGGTTCCTATAAGCTATGACACCATGGCACTATACCAGGGTGAAAAAGTGAGACTCTGTTTCAAAATACAAAACAAAAGAAAAAGGAATAACAATAGAATAGCACTTTAGCATTGCTATATATGAAATAGTTGCTTTTTTTGTAATATTCTCTATAATATCCATGGAACTTATACATCCCTTTCTCTTATGGTCTAGAGAAAGTAACTGTATATCAAGCTGCTGGTGTGTGCGTGTGCGTGTGTGTGTGTGTGTGGTATGTATCTGACTCTGCATGCCACCTTACCTTATCCTTATCTTTTGAAACTAGGTGCAATAAAGACAGGGCATGGTGGCTCATGCCTATAATCCCAGCACTCTGGGAGACCGAGGTGGGTGGATTGTCTGAGCTCACAGATTCAAGACCAGCCCGAGCAAGAGCAAGTCCCTGTCTCTAAAAATAGCCGGGCATTGTGCCGGGCACCTGTAGTCCCAGCTACTAAGGAGGTTGAGGCAAGAGAATTGCTTGAGCCTAAAAGTTAGCGGCTACTGTGAGCTATGATGCCATGGCACTCTATTGAGGGTGACAAAGTGAGACTTTGTCTCAAAAAATAAAAAATAAAAAACTAGGTGCAATAAATAAATTTCCCCATGGCTTCTGGAGGGCTGTAAAGGCCTGGGGTTGGGTTGCAGCTCTCAGAGTTAGGTATAAGAAGTTACTAGAGAACTTGCATTAGGATGTCAAGTTCACTTTGCAGGATTCTAATTGATGATTTCTCCCAGTGAGGCTCCTGTCTGTCTTGGGATTCCTGGTCTCCATCTGCCTTGAACTCTGAGGTTCCTCAGCTATCGCTGCTGTACCTCCTGACTTCTGCCTCTCCTGACCTCTGGTAACTGCTTACTTCTCATACCTTCTTTCTTGTGCGTGGACATTTGATCTGCTGTGATTCCTTTTTATTTATTTATATATTCTTTAAAATTTCTAAATGTATATTTTTTAAATATATCCTTCTGGACGTATATAGTTTTTAAAAAATGATTTTGCATTATGCATATTACTCTGCAACTTTGTTTTCCCCTTGCATGTCTGTCTTGGAGCTCTTCCCATGCCTGTCAGGATAAATCTACCTCATTCTTTCCAACTTCCACATAGCGAATATTTGTGGGAAAGGGGATAGTCTTCATGGTATAGAAAGAAGTCTCGAAAATCCTAAGATAAACATCACAATAGAATAAAACAAATAAAGCCTCTAAGAAGCAATTCATAGATGAGGAATGAGATGGAAAAGGCCAGCACACATCTGATGAGATGTACAGCCTCACAAGCAAACAGGGAACTGCACATTTAATTAATGTTTTCTTGAAAATTAAGGGACAATATTCAGTGCTGGCGATGGCATGCGTAAATAGGTATTCATTCTCTCTGTTGCTAGAATCTGCAAGTTTTATAGACTATTTTGAAGGACCAAATTACATTATTTATCAGTTTTAAGTGTATAAATCTTTTGACCCAACCATTTCACAAAAAATTTATTCCTATGTCATACTCAAATTAGTGCATAGTAATATATAGGAACGAGAAGAATTATGGCAGCATCACTTATAATAAAAACTAGAAACAGCCAAAGTCCATTCATATCCATAAAGGAATTGTTTAAATAAAGTATATGACACCCTGTCAACATATACTGTGTCTTTATGGCATCTGGAAGTTTATTGACCAACTCAATACATGGAGCAATTTGCTGACTGTGGATGTCTATTTTATGTAAAGTTAGAGCATTCAGTAGAATCGGAGAATTATTTATTAGGGAAACTATTAATCTCCAGTATAATAGAAACAAGGCCAAATGGTGGCAGCTCATTTTATCCCACAAACATTTATCAGATCCTACTATGGGCCACATACGGGGGATATAGAGATGATGTGGACAAGGTCTCTGCCCTGAGGTCATAGTGCAGAGAGAGGAATTAGTGATCCGTGAATAAGTGTCAACTAGTGCACAAAGATGGCAATGAGAGCCCAGAGGAAGGGATATGAAATCTGAATGGAGACAGCAGGATTTGGGGAATTGCGATGCCCCTGACTTTTGAATTTAGCCCTGAAATATGAGTTTGGTTTTGCCAGCAAGAGGATAAAGAAAACAAGAATTGCTGGAATGTATGAGGGGAAGAGGCAGGAAAGAACACTGTGAGACTGTGCCAGGAGCAGCTGACACACAGATGAGCTCTGGCCCAGGATGCCGGAGAGCACAGCACGGTACAGGTGCCCGCGTGCCGTGCCAAGGACTTACGCTTTGTCCTGAACACAAGATTAAACCTGGCACAAGGTCAGCTTTGCTAAAATGCTAGTTAGTGGCCAGAAGCCTTAAACAGCGACAGCTACCACTTAGAAGGTTATTGCGATGGTTCGATGGCTTAAGTGAGAGGTGCTTCTGGTCCTGGCAGTGGTGATGAAGACAGAAAAAAGAAGCAGTGTTCAGGATTTATTTAAACAATAGGATCAATAGAGTTGGTGACCAAATTGAGAGAGATAAGCCCAAGTAGGGGGAAATAAATGAGGGAAAGGGGAAAAGAAGTTGAACTCTAGAATGAATTAGGTTGAACAATTAGGATGAGGTTGTAACTGCTAGACAAAACAGGGGCTAAAGGGCGAAACTTGACAATGGTTTGGGATGTAGTGACATGGATTGAAGAGTAGGCAGATGGAGATGTTTGGTTATCAGGTAAAGTATTGGACTAGCACCCCAGAGGAAGATCAGGGCTAAGTCTCTAGGATTGTTGAGTCACCTGCATGCTAGACCTGGCTCTGGAGAGTCAGTGAGATTGTCTGGGAGAATATGGGCTTTGTAAAAAGAAGAGTGTCTCCTGAGGAACACAGGTATTCAAGGAAGAGATGGATGGGATCACGAGAATGTAAGCCACACAAGGCAGAGAAGTTTATTCTGCTGAGGGATATGTCTTAAGCACATCAAGAATACTTCTTAAATGAAGGTAAGGAAGAGTGGCAATAAATCATCCAAGGAGTCTGAGAAGGAATCATCAGAGACAGAAGGGAAGAACAGGCATTATTTGGTATTGACAAAGTCTAGGGAACAGGGAGATTTTCTGGCTTGGCACCCATAGCACAGTGGTTACAGCGCCAGCCACATACACCAAAGCTGTCAGTTTCGAAACTGGCCCGGGCGAGCTAAACAGCAATGACAACTGCAACAAAGAATAGCAGGGTGTTGTGGCGGGTACCTGTAGTCCCAGCTACTTAGGAGGCTGAGGCAAGAGAATCACTTAAGCCCAAGAGTTTGAGGTTGCTGTGAACTGTGATGCCATGGCCCTCTACCAAGGGTGATAGAGTGAGACTCTGCCTCAAAAACAAAAAAAGAAAAAAAAACAAGGGAGATTTTCAAAGAACAGAGATAGGCAGAGTGTCAAATGCTGCTGAGCGGCGGGCATGGGAGAGAAATGAAGACTTTCAATGAGCAGAGCTTTAAGAAGGCAGCTCAGTTGGGCAGGTGGGGCATGGTACGGAAGGCAGAAGAGAAGTATCGGGAGGAAGAAGTAGGAATGAAGATAGAAAGGATAGTGCCTGACAACCTTGTGGTCGAGGCTTTGGACGTGAACCTCATTTGCATCATGCTGTGGTCTTGCCACTTGCTACACTTAAACACCCATGTCGCTGAGACTCTGCTTTGGTCTGTGACTGTGGTTCTTGACAAGAAGTTCCCCAGACCAGCCGCTGTGTCATCCACGAACCTGTTAAAATAGCAGACTCTGGGGTCTTTCCCAGCCTTCCTGAATCAGATACTCTGAGCATGGAGTCCCTGCTCTGTGTGTTTTTAATGAGCTTTTGGAATGAATCTAATATGCTCCAAAGTTTGAGAACCCTTGGCCTGTGACATACTTTGAGAATAATTAGCTGAATTGAGCTAATTTGCCTTTGAAGAGTGAGATGCTGAAAGAGTTGCAAGATTTACACACCAGAGAGCAGGAGAGATCAAGCTCTGACCCCTGCCTGGGACACAACTGGGCTCAGTGTCCCTTGTGCAGAGCAGACTCATTCCTCTCCCGAGTCTCAAATTTCTTGTTGCAGCATAAATCATTATTATCTAAGGGCATGATTTTCTTTAACAGAATATGACTTTACACATTAAAGGTCTGGAATTCCCTATTTTTCTGTACTGAAAACACCATATGATACATTTATCTCTGGTACACCACATGGGGGCAAACACTGAAAACGCTGGAGACACTGGCAGAGGTTTCCCCTGATGCAACTGCAGCTTCATCAAAACATTCGTTTTTGTCCCACCAGGTCTGTGAGTTGGATATTATCTTTAATTTTGAAAAGGCTTACTTCATCCTTGACGAGTTTATAATAGGTGGAGAAATTCAGGAAACATCTAAGAGGACTGCTGTCAAAGCCATCGAAGACTCTGACATGTTACAAGAGGTCAGTGCAGTTTCCCAGGCTGGTGTGGCGATGTTGATGGTGCTAATTACAATATTAAGTCAACACTTACCGAGTGCTCACTCTGTCCCAGGTACACTGTCTAAGCCACTCACATGAACTGGCTTATTGAATTCTCATAACAACTCTTGAGAGGTAGGTAGTACTGTTGCCCCTGTTTTAGAGGTGAATAAATTAAGACACCAAGACGTTCCCTGACCTGCTCAATTTCACTCAGCTAATAAGTGTAGAAGAGAGATCTGAATCCAGGTAACTGGGCCCCAGAGCCTTTGCTCTTCACGTCTGGCTACGCTTTTTAGCATCAGGATACCTCATTGTCAAAAAAAGGTCATCAAATGCTTGGTGCTATTCTTTTCAAAAATAATTTTATGAGATGTATGAAAAGACTTTCATTAAAATATCTGTGCTGCCCTGGGAAAGGAGAATAGCAGTGCATAGTTATTTCATTTGCCAGGGATATTAGAGCTTTATTATTGAAGATGGCATTTATCATTTTAATTAAAATTTCTTTCACCCCCTGGCAAGGCTGGCTGTGTGATCCTGTGTGCGTAAATACATTGGGAACACCGTGGCTTTCTTGTCAAGGTATAAATGGGTCCTGAAGCATCCATTTGGTATTTCTGATGCTCTGTGATTCTTACATAAAAATTAGTGGAGCTTTTCTTTTAGAAGCAACACAGATTTGCATCCTACCTAATAAGGGAACCTGAAACCCTTCATTCTCCCAAGGACACCCCGAGAAGGAGAGCTCCCCGCCCCACTCCTTCTGCTCTCCTACACGAGGTGATCTGATCAGCCCCAGTTCAAGCCGGCATCTGAGTGCCTATGTTCCATCCCAGCTCTGCCACCTCTGGGGACATCTCACAGCATCACTTGGTCTTCCCATCCTCTTATTTTCATAACAGTAGGTCAAGGATTCAGAGCATTGTAAAAGTACCTTTTAAAAATTAGTGTTAAAGCCATTCTTCCTGCAGTTTGGATATAAGAGTTAATAAAACAATTTGGTCAGGCACAGTAGCTCACACCTATAATCCTACCACTCTGGCCGGTAGATTGCTTGAGACTAGAAGTCTGAGACCAGCCTCAATAGGAACAAGACGCTATCTCTAGAAAAAGTAGAAAAAAAACAATCAATTCCAATGGCAGGAATCTCTGGTCCCAGCTACCCCAGAGGCTCAGGCAGGAGGATCGCTTGGGCCCAGGAATTTAAGGTTGCAGAGAGCTATCAGGATACCACTGCACTGTAGAGCCCAGGTGACAGAGTGAGACTTTGTCTCAAGGGAAAAAAAAGTTAACTAAAACAATGTTAGGCATTATTTCCCAGCAGCTGTTCTGGCACATCTTTGAGCGGATGACTTGCTTCTGCCCATTGAGGGAATCTGTCTTCAGATGCATGGCCATGCAGGAGGAGGGCGCTCTATTTAAGTGGCCGCTCATAGCCTGCTCTGTGTGCCTGTCAGGAAGCCCATGCATTCATTACTAGAGGTGTTTTCACCTCAAAATATACATTTAATCTCTCTAATGTTTACCTGGCTCTCTCCAAATGCCACAGGAAGGGACTTTTACAAGGTACTTGAGAAATCAGTGGCTTGGAAATTCCACAGAGCAGCATTTCTTAAAATATGCTTGGACTGTGGGTTGGGGGCAGAGGGGGTGGTGGCTATTTATAATTCTATCCTTAGGGTCCTCACTGTGAAATCTCCTCATAGGAGAAAGAGACTTTTAATAGGGTCTTTGGCATTCTAGTAATTAAAGCTCACTGAATTCGGGCCAACACACACCTGGATTAATATGAAATCCCCTCTGTAGGAAGTAGAGTTTTAAAGGGCTTGCCATGAATCTGGTGTTTCTAGTTCCATTTTAAGTCCGGGAAACAGGTCTTTCCAGAGTGAGCTCTTTCACAGTTAAACACTAATTGGTAGCTCCTGTCCCTGATGAATGAGTGGAAGGTCTTCATGGGTGAGTCTCAGGGGACCCTGAATTTAGCCCCTGTATGCCAAGGTTGTGCCAGCTTTAAATGAGCAGGCAATGTCATGGACTCCTCCTAAATTTCTCTTGTTGAATTAATCGCACCTGCCAAATAGAGACAATGTTATTAGTGTTTTTCTTGGGCTCTGGTACTCCAGTGAAGTCAGTGAATAGTTTGGGGAACTTGTTGAAAGATTGACTCTGTACATGTGGTCTGCATCAGAAAAATTTATAATGGAATAAGAGCACATAATGTTAAGTATGTAAAGGAAAAAAATGCTTTCTGTTTTTCCTGTGTTTTGGACATAAGCACATATTTGTAGTCACTAAAGGTTAAGGGAGGCATTTGTGACATTGTTCTAACTGCTGGAACAGTTGTCAACCTTGAAGTAGCCCCTGGGAATGTTCCCTAACCTCTACTTAATGAGAGTTTCTTTTCTTTTTTTTTCCTTAGAATTAAAAATAAAGCTGTGCCTATCTACATATTTAGCAAGAAGATACATAGTACCAAATCTCCAAATACAAAAGCTTATTCTGAGCGCACTGGGGTTAGTCTTTGAAAGAGGCAAAGAAAAGGACAGTTTGATTCCTTGGGGGATGACTTATATGGGAGTAACACCAGTGTGGACGATGGTACAAAGTCAATTAGAAGGAAATGAAACGAGATGATGGTTATTAACCGGAGAGGCTGGGATTCCTGAGATGACCAGTGGGGGTGGCAAACAGTAGATGTTTTATCCAGAGCGTATTAAAAAGGAAAGGTCAGAAGGGTGTCCAACCTGCCGCCGGTGGGCAGCATGCTGATTTTGGGGAGGACTTTTCTTGCTTATCTGTGGTGTTGGCTGTCATGAAAAATATGCAGGGACTTTTTTTTTTTTTGGCTAGTCAGATGGCACCTGACAGGCTCAAATAATACCTCATATGCTGTAGTGAATGCATGTGAAACTGGGAGGGGCACCACAGTATCAGCACCCTGAAAACCATAAACCATGTTGACAGCTAAGCCAAACCACAGTGCAGTAGAAAGTCAGAACACGTATTGCCCTGTGTGTGGAAGAACCACTGCAGAGCCAGATGAATCCAGAAGAAGGTCCCTGCTTACAGATTCCAGCTCTCTCCTGTGAAAATGAGGGCACTTAAGGTTGTGCCAGCTTTAAAAATCTGTTCCAAATCCTTAAAGTAGCAAACTCAAGAAAATACCAGCATTTCCATGATTGTTCACATAACTTGAGTTAATAGCACGGCTCAGCTCAGACAGGGCAGCCCGTGAGATAGTTAGCAAACTGAGTCATCTGGGGGTGTGAGCAGTGCCAAAAACTAGAGGTCCGTGAACCGCAAGGCCATCACAGTGTCAACTCCAGGCCCTTGACTGGCTTAGAGCCTAACAATGAATGCCCTCATCGGCTCATGGCCTTTTGTTAAATTTGCAAAAGTAAAGATATTTTAACTGCAAAGAATATGCAGTCATTTAATGAATATAAGATACGATAGTGAGGTAGCCTTTAAGCAATTAATTAATGGAAATAACATGACTGTTTCGTGTTTTGTAATATTTATCATCTTTTTAAAATTTGTAATCTGCCGTCATTCTTTGTCTCATTCTAAATAAACCTTATTCCTGATTTTACATTTGTAAATTTCTGTTCTTTTTAAAATTGCGTAATCTCTAGACTCCACAAAACCAACAACTGAGTGGTCTGCCAAGTTAAAGGACGTGACAGCATCCGTGGGAGGAGATACAGGGCAGGGGGTATGGGGCTCTCTTGCCCAATGCCTGTTTAGGAGGTGAGAGCTGTGTAAGGAAGTGTGGATGACTGAATTCAAGTTTTTTCAGCAGAGGAACTCTGGAATTCTAACAGAGCTGGTGAAAACTGGTTACAAACCTGATTTCTCACCCTTGTATCCCCTGAGCACTCCTGTGTGGCCAGAGGCGGTGGTCTGCCGTGGTCATACCACAGTGTATTTCTTGGTCAGTTCAAATGAATCACTTGCCCCAGGGTTTAAACTTTACAAATATGTCCAGCCTTGATTGCTAAACAAGCGGACAGTGACTCAAACAAAAGGATGACTTGCTTACCCTCTTGAGCTCTCATATTGCCCATGTGGGTAACAGGAGAATCATGCAGGAGAAAGTCCTTCCACCTTGTGTGGTGTAGGATAGGGCTACATCTGGTATGGCACAGGGTTTGAAACATCACTGTAACTTTGAACTTTGCTTATAATTGTGAGGCTGATCAAACTTTAAAAAAAAAGTGCTAGAAAAATTTGTGGCCTAGTGGCATATCAGCAAACTTGGTAACTGATGAATAGTATGAAGAATAATTTGTGCACCTTGGAGGGAAGTCTTTTTAAAACACCTGGCAGAAATTCTTAAGAATTATGGTATGTTGTTCTTCCATGTCTGATCAATAACTATATTAAAGGTGTTCTGAACAATATATCTAATAATGCAATACAATTTATACTTCTCTGATACATGTAGCCGGATGTGGCTCTCATGATGGTTTTAGCAGACACACTTTTATCCTAAGTCAACAGTGGTATCTTGGCAACAGTTGCTTTTGCATTTCTTTTATTAGACATTCATTTTATGATGGATCTTAACCTTTTTTCCGTTGAAAGATTTAATTCATATGGATGTGTATACAAATCATACTCAAACTTTGAACCACCTTTCTTGATTAGAATGCAAAGGTTTATGTCCATGTATATTTTGAAAGCTTCTTTTCAATCATAGCAGATAAACAAATAAGTTAGAGAATGAAAAATATTTCATAGTCTGCAGAGGGATGCAGTTTAAAGAAGAAATTATTCTAATTTATTGTTCTCTTTCAGACAATGGAAGAATACATGAACAAGCCTACCTTTTAATGATCCATCTACTTGGAGACTCCAAGAACTACTTGTTGTAAACCTGTAAATAACCAATGCTTTGGTTCAGTTTTTTTTTGATAGAGCCTGTGGCACCATGCCAAAATTGACTTAAAGGGATTCCTTATTAACTAACAAAAATTAAAGTTGTTTAACATATTTATAATTACTGTATGTCTGTATTATACTGTATATGTGTACTTATTGTGGTTCTGGGTGTTTGAAACAATTGCTACATAACTCAGTAGGTAATGTTTGTTTGCAATGTTTTAACTCCATGTGATATTTTTAGACTAGTTTGGATGACTTAGCTGCTATATATTTTTGTTGCATTTGGTCCTCTACTGACAGGATGAAAACTACATTGTAATGACCCATAATGTCAAATGTAAAGTAATTATCATTAATACTTTTTTCCAAATGTTTAGTTTTTTAAATTGTATAATAATTAGAAATTATGCTAGTAGTTCAGAATCTATACATAATGCTAGACATTTTTCATATACTTAATAATACTGTAATTTCAGTTCAGATGCAGTGTATCTGTTTTTAATGTCCTCAATTCATTTATTGTTTTTGGAATTGGAATTAAAGAAAATCACCAAAGATAGTATAAAACTTCATAAAGGTTTTTGATGCCTTAGAAACTGCTATCTGGGCTGAGGTTTTAATTTTACCTTTTAATTAAAGGGACAGTCCAGTTGAGGTTTTCTACAAACTCTACATATTTATTAAAGTTTAAAGAGATTTGGAGAGAGAGTATCTTTGACTTCCTTTGTTATAAAAATATGTTGATAAGGATTAATAATGATAGCAATAATTATTGCTCGTACTATTTTAAAAGTGTCTTATGTTCCAAGCACTCTTAGTTGCTTGACAGATTTGTTTTAAATATATTTTAATGTATATCTAATGTATTTGATGACTTATTGAGCTTTGTTATAGCATTTAATATTATTACAGCCTCTATGGTAGATTCCTTTCCTTCTCTTTCCACCTCTTCCTTGCCAAAGAAAATCTTTGCTGCTAACCATTATTTTTGTAAATATGTCACATTTGTGACTCCTGGAATGAAAGTTCTGTGTAACCAGGCCCTAAAAGTGATCAGGCATATTATGGGGAAATAGCTCATAATATTCTGTGTTGGTGCCTGCTTTTAATGTCTTGCGCATTTTCAGTGTTAGTTTGCAGTCTGGTGCCCTTCCTGT
>CAUYRH010153026.1:0-18394 GCA_963574655.1 Perodicticus potto | reverse complement strand
GCATCACAGCTCACAGCAACCTCCAATTCCTGGGCTCAAGCGAGTCTCCTGCCTCCACCTCCCAAGTAGCTGGGACTACAGGTGCCCACCACAACGCCCGGCCATTTTTTGGTTGCAGCCGTCATTGTTGTTTGGTGGGCCCGGGCTGGATTCGAACCCGCCAGCTCAGGTGTATGTGGCTGGCGCCTTAGCTCATGGAGCCACAGGCGCTGAGCCCAAACACTTTTTTTAATTTGAGCACCTTTGACCATGCTAGTGGAGAAGGCAGTTAGAGTATATACTGGTCTGGGACTCAAAAGAAAGGTACCATTTATAACTATGTGGTATCGAAGGCACAGAAATGGATACCTAGGGATTTGGTTGAATAGAAAAAAAAAAAAAGCATTAGAAGGAACCTTGAAGAAAGCCAATGCAAAAGAGAAATTAGCAAGAAGACTAAAAAGAGGGGAGAGTTGGGTAGAAAACCTCCAAAGTAAGCAAAGGGAGAATGTCCAAAAGGAGAAAGCAGCCAACGGTATTGACGCTGCCAAGAGATCAGATAACGTAAAAGCTAAGAAATGGACACTAGATTCAGCAATGTTTAGCACCTGAGATTAATTTCTCAAGATCAAATTATTAAAGCCTATTAGGTGCAGGGCCTTCTTTTAAAAACAGAGATTTGCAGATCAGAGATCCTGCTTTCCATCATTCAGTATCTAGTTTATACAGAAAACTTCAGAGACACAGGAAATTTGTCCTATCTTCACACCTGACAAGAACACCAAAAAACCCCTATAAATTCTACAGTGCATAATCAGCCAAATAAGTGGTGCAAAATATCTCAAGTTCACAGGAATGAGTACCATGGATCAAAAAAGTCCTGTTTTTCCTAGAATCTATATTTTAAGCTTATTGTCAACACCCTGAAGCACTTTCAGATAAAACTGGCATGTAAGAAAATGATTTAGAAACCATGTTAATATAAGAACTAAGAAAAAGAAATAATTTAAGAATCTGGGTTGAATTTGGATTAGGTAAGATAGCTATGATAGTCTGCATCAAATATTTGAGGAGTTTTCATATAGGAATATGACATTCCTGAGAACAGACCAAAGACAAGGTACAGGGAGCAAAAATTATCTCAAAAGAGAAAGGGAGAGGAGAGAAAGGAAGAAATTGTTGTCAGTAATAGTTGTCAGGGCTCAGCACCTGTGGCTCAACGGGCTAAGGCGCCAGCCACGTACACCTGAGCTGGTGGGTTCAAATCCAGCCCGGGCCCGCCAAACAACAATGATGGCTGCAACGAAAAAAATGGCCAGGCAGTGTGGCGGGCGCCTGTAGTCCCAGCTACTTGGGAGGCAGAGGCAAGAGACTCACTTGAGCCCAGGAATTGGAGGCTGCTGTGAGCTGTGATGCCACAGCACTCTATCCAGGGTGACAGCTTGAGGCTCTGTCTCAAAAAAAAAAAAAAAAAAAGAAAGAAAGAAAGAAAGAAAGGGCTTCTTATTAGAAGGATAATAGGCCAGTCTTACTATAGCTGACTTTTCATAAGAGGCTGGGAAGTCATCAGAAACAAATTAACAAAAACTTTCAATTCCAGGATGAGAAATTTGAGCAAAATCTTTTAGGCGACAAGAAGTTTTTGAAGATGTTTGTGGAAGGAAATACAATTCAACTATGCGGAGCTTCAAGGAAGGTTGTTCTGGCACTTACTTGGGATGGATTAGAAATGAATGAGACTGAAAAAAACAGAGGATTATTAGGAGGGATAAGAAAATAAGAAATCAAACTCAGGGAATGGTGAAAAAATAAACAAATTAGAATGAGGGAAAACGTTGGGAAAGAAGAATCTACAACTCTTGGTGATCAGTTATGTTGGGAAAAGGCAGAAGAAACAAATTAGATGGATGAATGAATGAAGAAGTTTGAGTCTAGGTGAGAGGGACAATGAGAGAAGCAGTGTCATTAGAACAACCGAGCCAGGCTCGGCGCCTGTGGCTCAAATGGCTAAGGCGCCAGCCACATACACCTGAGCTGGCGAGTTCGAATCCAGCCCGGGCCTGCCAAACAACGATGGCTGCAACCAAAAAATAGCCGGGCATTGTGGCAGATGCCTGTAGTCCCAGCTACTTGGGACACAGAGGCAGGAGACTCGCTTGAGCCCAAGAGTTGGAAGTTGCTGTGAGCTGTGACTACGGCACTCTACCCAGGGTAACAGCTTGAGGCTCTGTCTCAAAAAAAAAAAGAACAAGAGAGCCAGAGAGTCTAATCTGACAGGCAAGTTACACTGCCAACGTAGGGATTCAGCCTAAGGACAACTCCATCCAAGCCATCTCCAAGTAGCAGAGTGTCTCACCAGCATCCAGTGGAATATTACTGGCTGTTATCTCAGAGGAAATAGGGTTCCTTGCTTTTCTAAATGAGCCAGGTTGTTGTTCTGGCAACCAACACACATGACAGGCACTTAGCCAAGCAGAAAGCAACAGGTTTAAAACATGCGAGTGTGTAGATAAACTGTCTCCAGCCCTCAGCTCCCTGCTAAAGGGGAATTCGCAGAGCCAGGTGAACAAGAAATGCCCCAAACTCGAGAGCCAACTATTCTTTATACTGCTGTCCTCTAGGAAAACACGTATAAATGTACGGGGAGATTTACTTTCTTATTGGGAAATAGGACAGAGGGGGATACTTTAAAGCAAAGGCGTTTTTGAGGTGGTGATTGAGATAATGTTGGGGGAAAAGACTCTCCAACAACCTAAGCTCAGGCTATGCAGGAAAAGTAAATGTAGATGCAGAGCTGGGGACTGCCAACGAGAGAACCGGACTGGATCGTTCAGGCTCCAACTGCTGCTTTTTTTTTGTCCTACGGTGGTTGCTTCTATTTTGTGTTGTTTTGTTTCCGCTCGGATTATCTGGACAATTGCCTCAACTCTCCATTTCACTCTGGTTCTATAGCCGTCGTCTTCTAAGTGTTCTATTTATATCGTGTTCAAATGCGGGCCGAATACAATGGCGCTCATTGAAACAAGCCCCACTGAAAGGATGAAGCCAGTTGAAAGGATACGTTTCCTGCACATCCTTTATTTTCCATGATGCACAAAAATGAACAATTCCCTGCCCTCATCATTAACAATACTTTCCCCTTTGGAGGCAAGGGTAAATAAAGTAGAAAGCAGCATTTGGGCAAATATTCATGCTGACAAGGGCAGGAGGAAACAACACGGGAAAGCGTATCTAATTGACCAAGTCACACAACCCCTGGCTCTGGAAGTCCCCCGGAAGACTGACCAGGCCCCCCCACCCCAGTGCTGACTTTTCTTAAGCAAATTGGAAGTTCATTAACTCCCTTCAGCTCCCTGGGCCTGCTCAGACCGCTGCCAGGGACTCTGAGTTGGAGTAGTTTGCACTGTGAGCTCTGGATACGAACACTAGTTGGTTGGAAATGGCTGCCGGCTTTGGAAGGTAGGTTTCTTCCTCAGCTCTCTTTTCGTCTGGTGATCTTAAGCTTTGGTTTCCTCTCCACATAAACACCACTTTTCCTTTTAAATAGGCTTGAGACAAACAGCATAGGTGCTTCCTGCAATACTGTTTTTCCCAGAAGGGCAGTATTTTTCTATTCACAGTGAAAGAAAAAGGACTAAACAGCTTCCAGCTTCTGTTGAGGAAGGGAGGCAAGATACTTCCACTCTCCGAGATCTTGGGCTGGACTCCTCTGAGGAGCTGCAAATTTCAACTCAAAGAGTATGGTCTGTCCTGCCTTGTTCCCAGAGTGTTAGCTGAGTCTAAATACAGGAAAACTACTTTTTTTTTTTTTTTTTTTTTTTGCCAGGGCTGGGTTTGAACCCGCCACCTCTGGCATATGGGGCCGGCACACTACTCCGTTGAGCCACAGGTGCTGCCCTACTTTTTTTTTTTTTTTGAGACAGAGCCTCAAGCTGTCCCCCTGGGTAGAGTGCCGTGGCATCACAGCTCACAGCAACCTCTAACTCCTGGGCTCAGTGATTCTTCTGCCTCTGCCTCCCAACTAGCTGGGACTACAGGCACCCGCCACAATATTTGGCTATTTTTTTGGTTGCAGCTATCATTGTTATTTGACAGGCCCAGGCTGGATAAGAACCTGTCAGCTCAGGTGTCTATGGCTGGCGCCTTAGCCGCTTGCACCACCGGTGCCAAGCCAGGAAAATTACTCTAAGATCTTGGATCCCTGTTACCCAGAGGGAGAAAGACTGAGACACTTTAAGTTTGCCGATGTCCCAGCTAGAAGACTTTCTGCCATGGGTTTCGTACCTGGCAGCCACTTCAGAATGATTTAAAGCTGGCAACATGATTGGAAGATCAAGCATGCACCTTGTCTTAAAGCTGAGTTTTCGGCTCAGCGCCTGTGGCTCAACAGGCTAAGGCGCTAGCCATGTACACCTGAGCTGGCAAGTTCGAATCCAGCCCGGGCCCGCCAAACAACGACAGCTGCAACCAAAAAATGGCTGGGCGTTGTGGCAGGCATCTGTAGTCCCAGCTACTTGGGAGACGGAGGCAAGAGACTCACTTGAGCCCAGGAATTGGAGGTTGCTGTGAGCTGTGATGTCACAGCACTCTATCCAGGGTGACAGCTTAAGGCTCTGTCTCAAAAAAAAAAAAAAAAAAAGCTGAGTTTTCATGGCAATCATGCTGTTCTCATTCAGATTAGGTTTTTAAATTGATAAAACTAGCAAAGGTTTCTAAAGATGCTTTCATTTAAAATTCATATAACATCAGTGTAACATGGTTTCTTGTACCCTCAATGAATCCCCAAAAATAAAAAATAAATAAATAACCCCCCAAAAAAAATAAAAATAAAAAAATAAAATTCATATAACATCAAGAATACATGAATAGGTGGGGCACAGCGGCTCACGCCTGTAATCCTAGCACTCTGGGAGGTCAAGGTGGGCAGATTGCCTGAGCTAACTGGTTCGAGACCAGCCTGAGCAAGAGCAAGACCCCATCTCTAGAAATAGCCTGCCATTGTGGCGGGTGCCTGTTGTCCCAGCTACTCGGGAAGCTGAGGCAAGAGAATTGTTTGAGCCTGAGAATATAAGGTTGCTGTAAGCTGCGACACCACAGCTCTCTACCAAGGGTGACAAAATGAGACTCTGTCTCAAAAAAAGAAAAGAATACATCCATAGTCCATACTAGTAATCACAAGGCAGACAATTAAGTTCACGAACTCTGCCTAGAAAAAGTATTACCTACCTCATTGCTGAATATCCCCTGGGAAGGGAAGTTACCTTCCCTTGGGAAGTTGTGCACCAACACAGGTACCTGGTTCACCCTTCAAAGCAATTTTGGAACTCTTTTTCGGGAAGGACCATCAGAGCTGTCATTGTATAAGGCCTGACAATTAAGTTCACAAACTCATCCTAGAAAACGTGCTTTGAAAGGTAGATGACGCACTGGGATCCGTGCATACCTTCCCCAGGGGAACACTTCAAAGGTCACCTGCTATTCAGCAATGAGGGTAGCACTTTTTCTAGGGTGAGTTTGCAAACTTAAATGTCTGACCTCGCATGATGATAGTTGTTATTGTTATGATTACTATTGAGGGGAGGGAGGTACAAATTAAAGTCTTCCCAAGCCACAGGTCTCACCCCAAAAGAGAACATAAAGAAAAATCCTTATAAAATGGTGCCCAGACTCCATTTAAAGACATGTAAACCTCAGAGAAATGATTGGTCTGAGAATGAATCAGCCTGTTTATGATGGCGGCACACAGTACAAAAGCTCTCCCAGGGGAATGACAGGGCAAGCAAAGAAAGAACTTTCTTAAGTAAATATCAAATCAATGAAAGGAACAGATCCATGGAAATAAATCATTTACAGAAACAGGTCCTACCTGTGGCTTCTAACACAAAATACACTAAACGCTCTGCCTCAAGTAACTAGAGGAAAATGGATTCCAAAGTGATTCAGTCTCCACACATGGTGAGTAAGAGGCTACCTGCTAAAGCAAACCCTGCAAAACAAAGGTTTTCAAGATATAAAAATTCATAAGCCTTTCTTATCAGAAAAGAGGTGACTGAATATTGTGGCATTCTTACAGCGTGTTTGCTTCAGCATTTGTCACGGGGCGACCCTGCACAAAGGTAAAGGTCTGTCGGCAGGGTAATTATTTTCCTACCTACTTCTATCACAAGGTCTACTTACAGGGCAGTTTTTTTCTTTAGTTCTTTAAATGCTTCCAAAAGGATATCTTTTTTTTTTTTTGCAGTTTCTGGCCGGGGCTGGGTTTGAACCCGCCACTTCCAGGATACGGGGCCGGCGCCCTACTGCTTTGAGCCACAGGCGCCACCCTCCAAAAAGATATCTTAAGGTCAAGAAACCCCAACAAATGTGCACATATCTTTGAGGAGTACTGGATTTCCCGCCAGCACCATTAGGGGAAATTTTACTGTCGTCAGTCTAAACGACGTTAAGGGAGGGTCATGTCTCTATTTACTGCAGGGCAGTATTAGTAACCAGAACCAGAAGGA
The DNA here is from genome assembly GCA_963574655.1 of Perodicticus potto. Lineage (NCBI taxonomy): Eukaryota > Metazoa > Chordata > Mammalia > Primates > Lorisidae > Perodicticus > Perodicticus potto. The sequence goes on along the minus strand of CAUYRH010153026.1, from coordinate 11,912 downwards.
AGGCCTCGCAGTGCCGGACACAGCATCCTCGGTCAGGCTGCCTTGGTTTGCTAGTCCAGATTCCAGTGGATGTCGAAATGACATTTCACATAAAGTATCTGAAACATACATAACCGCGTAGTGTCTATTTTGGCCTCTTCTCAAGATGGTTAACCTTTTCGTTTTGGCAAAGGCTTGATCATAAAATTTGGATGAATTAGCAATGCAACATTTCTATAAGATTTGGTAGATGCAGATTTTTTGTGTGTTCTTTGCACATCAGTCATTATGAGATGGAGTTTGGTGACATTTTTCTCCTCAAATAGCCTCTTTGTAACTGAAGCCCAACAAACAGATTAATACTTCTTTATCCAAACAAATTAGGCAAATTCCCCCAGTAATACTTAGGTACTTAACTGACAGATTCAACAAATGTTTATTTGCTTCCTATCATGCGCCCAGCACTAAGCATGGGTGAGACAAAAATGAACAAGACGACTACTGTTTATAAAGGGACAGCAAGAGAGAGTGACTTTATAGTCATGGAACAGTTCTGTGTCCTAATCCTGGTAGCTACATGAACCTATAAATGAGGTATAAGTTCGTAGAACTACACACCTCTACACACACACACACACACAAACTGTGTGCAAACTTGTCAAACCTCCAAAACAGTGGTTCTCAACCTGTGGGTCACGAACTGTATTAAAGAGTCGCAGCATCAGGAAGGTTGAGAACCACTGCTCCAAAAGGTCCTGTAAGTCTAGACAATGTTACTATGTCAAGGTCACTTTCCCGGCTTTGATAATTTACTATCGTTATGCAAGAGTGCTATTCTTCAGGGAAACTGGATGAAAGGTTCGTGGAACTGTCATATACTATTTTTTCAACTTCTATGACCCTAATATTCATTAAAAATCAAATATTTCACTTTGGTATGACATCTTAGCCAGGCTTCGATACGGGGAGCTCCTCTCCGAGCTTCACAATGCTGCCCAAGGATGACAAGAAGAAAGATGCCATGGCTCGGCGCCTGTGGCTCAACGGGCTAAGGCGCCAGCCACATACACCTGAGCTGGCGGGTTCGAATCCAGCCCAGGCCCACCAAACAACAATGACGGCTGCAACCAAAAAATGGCTGGGCGTTGTGGCGGGCGCCTGTAGTCCCAGCTACTGGGGAGGCGGAGGCAGGAGACTCGCTTGAGCCCAGGAATTGGAGGTTGCTGTGAGCTGTGATGCCACAGCACTCTATCCAGGGTGACAGCTTGAGGCTCTGTCTCAAAAAAAAAAAGAAGAAGAAAGATGCCAGAAGTCGGCCAAGAAAGACAAAGATGCGTGAACCAATCTGGGGGCAAAGCCAAAAAGAAACGGTCCAAAAGCAAAATTCGGGACAAGCTCAACAACCTAGTCTTGTCTGACAAAGCTACATATGACAAACTCTGTGAGGAAGATCCCAACTCCAAGCTTATCACCCCAGCTGTGGGCTCTCCGAGACTGAAGAGTCCAGGTTCCCTGGCCTGGCCAGGGCAGCCCTTCAGGAGCCCCTCAGGAAAGGACTCATCAAACTGGTTTCAAAGCACAGACTCAAGTAATTTACATCAGAAATACCCACGGTAGAGATGTCCCAGCTCCCGGTGAAGATGCATGAACAAGGTCCAACTAACTATATATTTGGAACTTTATTGAACAACAACAAAAAAATCCAAATATTTCTTTTTTTAAGAGAATAGTTTTGTTTTGTTTTTTTCTCTCATGGAGCTTACGCACTACTGGGAGAGATAGATAACTAACAAGAAAACCAATAAATACAATAATCACAGATTATTTTGGTTGCATTAAGAACATCATATAAAAACTATCGTGATATGAAATAACAAAGGGAACCCTCTCTTTAAAATGGCAATCAGAGAGGGGCTCTCTAAGAATAAGACATTCAGGCTGAGACCTGAAAAATAAGTAGTAACCAACCAAGCGTAGAGAAATAACTGGCAAACACAGTAAAAGAACCTGTCTGGTTTAAGCCATCAGAAAGACCTTCAAGGTTCGGCGCCTGTGGCTCAACGGGCTAAGGCGCCAGCCACATACACCTGAGCTGGCGGGTTCGAATCCAGCCTGGGCCCGCCAAACAACAATGACGGCTACAACCAAAAAAAAACTGCCAGGCGCTGTGGTGGGCGCCTGTAGTCCTAGCTACTTGGGAGGCAGGGGCAGAAGACTCGCTTGAGCCCAGGAATTGGAGGTTGCTGTGAGCTGTGATGCCACAGCACTCTATCCAGAGTGACAGCTTGAGGCTCTGTCTCACAAAAAAAAAAAAAAAAACCGACCTTCAAAATTATGACTTTATTAAGACAACGCCTCTAAGGATAGCCAGATTTCAGTGGGATGACCTTAGATTATAGGGAGTGTTGTGGTCCTAACAGAAAGCAAGAATATTTTTTAAATGCAAAATCCTCCCAAGTACAACAGTCTTTAGATCCAATAGAGGGCAAGACATTTCAATATATGTAGAATTAAGTCAAAGAAATGCACAGTTCAATCAAGTGCTTAAGCAAGTGGGATAGATGAGAATCAGGAAATGTATCTCTTGAATCCAAAGTTTAGGAATCTGAAACCACTTCATGTACAAACAGGCTCAGTGTGTCCCAGAGCCTCCAAGAACACATTTAGCCATTAGTTTTGACTGCTGAGAAAAAAAAATTTTTTTTTCGAGACATAATCTTTTTTTTGCAGTTTTTGGCCAGGGCTGGGTTTGAACCCACCACCTCTGGCATATGGGGCCAGCGCCCTACTCCTTTGAGCCACAGGCGCTGCCCGAGACATAATCTTGTCCATAGCAGGTAAGCATCTCTTAGCCCTGTTAAAGTTTTCAGTTAAGTAGAGAAATAGTTAAGAGAACAAAACTCTTACAACTAACATTCCTATGCTTCCTGAGCCTATCTGGTTATTTCGAAAATTCATAATGTGAAAATAATTTTGACCTATTTGAATAAAAGGTCAACCTTGTGAATTTAAAATGTATAATTGTATGTGATAGTTCAGCTGAAATCTAACTTTATTTATAATATTAAAATATTTAAGGTTATTCACATTTATGTTCAATTTATTACATTTAGAAGTTATTTAAAAACTTAGAATTTTCTCTATCATGTAACTATAGCATTTAATAGGAAAATCACATATATTAAATTTACAAATGCAAGTTTTAATGCTTCAAAGCCCTTTAGTAAGTGACACTGTAAAAAATAAAACTAAAAATAAATAAAATACTTTACATAACAAACATTATTTAAGTTTTCATAAAAATACTAAAATTTGCTACACTTTTAAGTAGATAATAAGATTTAGAAAGTAAACTTAGTGTTGTTAGCAAGACAACCAACTAGAAGCCAATAATGCTCATCTCCCTAACAAAGACAGCCAAAACAAGAAATAAAAGACTACACTTTGATAAAAATAACTAAAAGAGAGTGTCAGATTGCATCAAAGGAATACAGAAATGCTAGAGAGCACAGAAACCCAGGGGAGTCACATAGAGAACGGAGGGAAACATCTGACCTCCACCCCATCATATCACTACATCCACTCAAAATGAGAGCCACCACACCCTGTCCGATTGGCACACTGAAACTCAGCTGCAGATGAAAGCCTTTGTCTATGAAAACTACTCTGTAAAATCTACAAGAAGTGATTATTCCACCAGACAGATAGACATCAACACAGGGACACAAGAAACACGAAAAATCAAGGAAACATGACAGCATCAAAGAAACACAATAACACCCTCGTAACTGACCCAAATAAAAAGGAAATCTATGAATTGCATGAAAAGGAATTCAAAATAATGGGAGCTTTTTGTTGTTGTTGTTGTTATTGTTTTTGAGATAGTCTTACTTTGTCACCCTCGGTAGAGTGCCTTGGCATCACAGCTCACAGCTCAAACTCTTGGACTCAAGCAATTCTCTTGCCTCAACCTCCCAAGTAGCTGAGACTATAGGTGCCCACCACAACACCCGTTGATTTTTTAGAGACGAGGTCTCGCTCCGGGCTCAGACTGGTCTCGAACCTGTGAACTCAGGCAATCCTCCCACCTCGGCCTCCCGAGGATTACAGGCATGAGCCACCACACCCAGCCTCAAAATAATAACCTTAAAGAAACTCTGTGAGAAACAAGAACATACAGACAAACAATTCAACAAAAACCAGAAAAACAATTTGAATTTGAATGAGAAATTTAACAAAGATATATTATAAATATACAAAAGAACAAAACAGAAATCTTAAAACTGAAAAATTCAATGAATGAAATTAAAATATATATATATACACACACATATATATGTGAAAGCTTCAATAGCAGACTAGATCAAGCAGAAGAAAGAATCTGAACATGAAGACACATTTGAAATTACTAGTCAGAACAAAAAAAATAAGAATGACAAAGAGTGAGGTGGCGCCTTTGGCTCAGTGGGTAGGGCGCTGGCCCCATATACCGAAGGTGGTGGGTTCAAACCCAGCCCTGGCCGAACTGCAACCAAAAAATGGCCGGCCATTTTGGCAGGCGCCTGTAGTCCCAGCTACTTGGGAGGCTGAGGCAAAAGAATCGCTTGAGCCCAGGAGTTTGAGTTTGCTGTGAGCTGTGATGCCATAGCGCTCTACCCAAGGTGACAGCTTGAGGCTCTGTCTGAAAAAAAAAAAAAGAAAAAAGAAAAAGAGTGAAAATATCTATAGGGCTATGGGACACCATTAAGCTAACAAACATTCACATAATGGGATTTGCAGAAAGAGAAGAAAAGATCGGAACAGAAAGCTTACTTAATGAAATAACTGCAGAAGCTAAACTTAAAAGCTTAAGGAAAAACCAGGTATGCATAATTAATAAGTTAAAGGTATAATAATTTTAATTTAAATATATAGAATGTTAATTCTCATATGTATAAACTCTGCATGAAAACCACCTTCAAAAACTCAACTTATTTATTTATAGCTTTAGTACCAGGATACTGAAAAGATTTCTACGGACTGGCAGTTCCTGTGGGCCCTGGAAAAGAATGACGTGGATCATTTCGGAACCGTGGGACAAACCAACTTTTTTCTATGTATCATAGAATTTTATTTGTCCTGAAGCCATCTATGGAGTGAAAATGACAAATCTGAAGTGTTTCCTTTTAAAAAATAAAACAAAAAAACTACCATAATCAGAGTCTTTTCAAGATCATAACAATTTCTTCCAAATGGATGGGCATCCATTTGCTTTACTCTATCTCTTCTTACGTCGAAGTATAAGTTTCTGTTACAGATCTGTTTTCCTAACAATCAAGGAGCTTCTATTTATCTTTGTATCACAGTGACTGTAACGCTCAGAACATCTTAAGCTGAATTAAAAACTGTCATAGATGTCTCACAGGCTTGGGATTAACTCTTAAGATTTTCTTCCTAGTAACCTCTTGAAAAACACTCACATCTACCCAGTTGGCCTCATGCCTTATCTTCCTAGACTCATCCAGTCCCATCTGGATCTCTGGCCTGGTTTCATATTGTTTACACTGGCCCTGACACAGCACTCATTACCTTAGGACACAATTTCTGGCATTTCCCCATTGACTCCACCCACCTCAAGAGCAGGACCAAGTCTGTCAAAAAGAAGCATCAAATATTCAGAGCTTGGAAGAGTATCTGGAAGTAACAGTGGCTTAATAAGTATCTGAAGATGTTTAAAGACTAAATACATTCAATACTTAATAATTGTAACATTTCCTGAATACCCATCAAGTTCAAAATACTCTGCTGAGAATGGGGATTTAAAAAATAAATAGTAAGATGAGATCCTTACGGTCAAGAAGATGATAGTGAACAATAGAGGTGCCTTCCCTCCCCCCTCCTTTTTTTTATAACTGGGGTCTCACTCTGTAGTCTAGGCTGCAGTGCAGTGGCATCATTACAGCCTACTGTAACCTTTAACTCTGGGGCTCTAGGTGTCCTCCCATGTCAGCCTTCCAGAGTGCTAGGATTAGGGACACAAGCCACTGCACCTGGCCAAAGTGCTCTTATAAGGTATCTACGAAGTGTCATACGCTCACATAAGAACATACCCCAAATTAAAACAGGGTAATACAGGAAAGATTTCTGGTGCACTGTGGCCTTAAATTTTAGTGGCTAGAGCAAGATGGTTTTGTGACTTCTTCAATGTCAGGCAAAAAATAAAGGAGCCTGCAATGACATAGGGGAATAGTATTTGAAGATGCCATTCGCTGAGATTGGGAATACAGAAAGATGTGCTGGTCTTCGAGCTATATTCATGAATTTGGTTTGGGATGCAATGATTTTGAGATGCATATGTGATAATCAAGTGGAGATGTTCATTATGTGATTGAATAAAAGAATTTACAGTTCAGAATAACCCTATAGACTGGAACAGTGTATTTGAGAGTCATCAGCATATACAGCCTTGAGAGTGAATGAATTTTCCCAGGGATAACACAAACAATTAGAAGAGAAGAAAGGAGGAGGGGTTGTACCCTAAGCCCATCTGCATTGAAGGGCTAAGCAGAAGAAGAGGAACAAAATAGGGGATCCCGAAGAACCACCAAAGATCAGGAAAAAAGCAGGGAGTCTGGATGTGGTGACTATCACCAATAATCCCAGCACTTTGGGAGACCACAGCAGGAGGATTGCTCAACACCAGGAGTTTGAGACTAGCTTGAACAACACAGTGAAACCTTCATCTCTCAAAAAATTTTTTAAAAATTAAGCAGTTATTGTGTCATGCACCTGTAGTCTCAGGTTCTCAGAAGGCTGAGGCAGAAGCACCACTAGAGCCCAGGAGGTGGAGGTTGCAGTGAGCCATGATGACACCACCGTACCCTAGCCTGAGCAACAGAGTTAGACCCCACCTCAAAAAATAGAAAATTAACTTGCTATCCACACGAACATCATGCAGCCAAAAAGAAACTTGGGATCATAGTACTGGTCTAGTGTTGTCTCTTAGGACACACCTACCACTGGCCAGCCTCCAAATCCCCGCACAGAGAACCCTGGGAATAGAGATGAATTCGGGGGAATTTAGTGCAGTCATAGTAACTCACCGCATTTTCTTTAAAATAAAAAAATTAAAATAGAAAGAAAAAAAACCCACAGAAATGTTGCAGGAGACATTGTTGGTTTTCAAAAAAGTAGCAATTCCCTGCTTTCCTTCTTAACATAATTAAGCCCTCTAAGGAGGCTGGATGTCTGCAGTTCCAAGAGTTGACTTGATTTCTCTAAAAATATTCCCACCCCATTCGCTGCTGACTGCAAGGACCAAAGGATCAAAAAAGATGCAAGAAAAGTTTGATCTTCCTTATTCTCTTAGAACTCCTGGAAATGATACTTTCTCTTTCTTCCCATGTCATTCTAGATGAATAAAGCGCAGACCTGCTACAGCCTTCCCTCCCTGAGAAGGGAGCCCACACGAGGAAGAACCCCAAACCGGGAGAACCACAGAGATATGATACGTGCCTTACCTCTAGATTTCCGTTTATGTGAACCTATGAAGTTCTGTATTGCTTAAACCAAGATTGAGTTTTCGATAACTTCTACCTGAAGCAGAAGTAACTGATATTAGTGTCACTGAGACCAAAGGAAGTGACAAGTTCAGCAGGAAGTGATCTAGAGTGTAGAGTGGTGCCCAGAGGCCAGGTGAAAAAGGGCCTACGGTGCACCCGAAGAATGCGATAACCAGAAGGCCTTGAAGGGATCAGTTTCAAAAGTAGAGGCTGTTGTGGGGCACAGCCCACAAAGCATCGGGTGGAGAATTTGATGGGAAGTGAGCAATTCCTCTTCAACAAAGTTTGACTGCAATGTGAAGAGAAAGAAGAAGCTTTAGCTGTACAGGCATGTCGTGCTGAGGAAGGTTTTTGTTTATTTTGAAGATGAGAGCTAGTCAACAGATGGATCTCCAAGTTTCTTGCCATTACTATGTTCTCTCCTCTCCCCCCAAGTTCATGGGAAATACCACTGGAAAAGAAAGAGTTCAACAGTTCAACAGCTATAAAAGCTCCTTGTCCTGGATTCAGCTGTGAAACTCTGGAAAAATGAAAAGTTGCACCTCCTCGTTGCACATTCCAATCTTTGCATTCCGTATACAAGACGCAGAAAATGCAGAGTGATTCTACCAAGGCAATTCATTAGAAGAAACAGAAGCACAACACGTACAGCCCGTGCAATGAGCAGCATGTGAAGCGGAGCTAACGGTCACGGTAGCTCACTGAAACAAGAGGGGAGAGCTTCAGCAGGTAGTGATCAAGAGTGCTAAGTGGTGCCAGAGGCCAGGTGATAAAGGGCCTGAAATGCATCCAAAGAATGTGGTAACCAACAAAGAGCCTTCAAGCCAAATTAGTTTAAGCAATACAGAACTTCACAGGTTCATAAATGAAGTCAAGAGGTAGCGCAAGCATCGGGCTTGACTCCCTCTCCCTATCCCTGGGACTCTTCTGGTTTGTTTATTTTTTTCCTCCCTTGTGTTGGCTTCCTTCTCTGATACTCAAAGAGAGGAGGCTGCAGCAAGGCTGGGCTTCATTATCATGGTTTTTGTAATTGAAATATTGGGGGAGATAGGAATGATTTATTAATAGAGAAATGAAAAAAACACAAAAAAAAGTACACTGAGTAGTATTCTATTAGCTACACTGCAGCATTTAAAAACTACGAGCTAAGGCCGGGTGCGGTGTCTCACGCCTATAATCGTAGCACTCTGGGAGGCTGAAGCAGGTGGATCACCTGAGCTCAGGAGTTCGAGACCAGCCTCAGCTAGAGCAAGACCCATTTCTAAAAGTAGCCAGATGCTCTGGTGGGCAACTGTAGTCTCAGCTACTTGGGAGGCTGAGGCAAGAGGATCATTTGAGCACAGGAGTTTGAAGTAGCTGTGAGCTATGATGTCACTGCACTCTACTCAGGGCAACAAGGTGAAAATGTCTCAAAAATAAACATGCTCGGCGCCTGTGGCTCAATGGGCTAAGGCGCCAACCATATACACCTGAGCTGCTGGGTTCGATTCCAGCCCAGGCCCACCAAAGAACAATGATGGCTGCAACCAAAAAATGGCCAGGCGTTGTGGTGGGCGCCTGTAGCCCCAGCTACTTGGGAGGTGGAGGTAGGAGACTCGCTTGAGCCCAGGAATTGGGGGTTCCTGTGAGCTGTGATGCCACAGCATTCTGTCCAGGGTGACAGCTTAAGGCTCTATCTCAAAAAATAAATAAATAAATAAACAAACAAAAAGAAAAATAAAAAGAACGAGTTGTGTTGATATGGAAAAACTTAAGTGAAAGCATTGAGTTATAGAACAATATGTGTTGTGTGATCTCATATATGAAATTCAAAAGATAGAATGGTTTTTTTTTTTTTTTTTTTTTTTTTTGGTAGAGACAGTCTCACTCTATCGCCCTTGGTAGAGTGCCGTGGCATCACACTGCACTCCAACTCCTGGGCTTAGGCCAGTCTCCTGCCTCAGCCTTCCAAGTAGCTGGGACTACAGGCGCCCGCCACAAATCCCAGCTATTTTTTGTTGTTGCAGTTTGGCCGGGGCTGGGTTTGAACCTGCCACCCTCAGTACATGGGTCCAGCACCCCACCTACTGAGCCACAGGCGCCGCCCAAAAGATAGAATTCTTTATACTTATGCAGAGAAAAGCAAGATCAGGAAGAATATATACGAAGAGTGACCAGTGTTGCTTCTGGAGCGGGGAGTGGGATTTGAGGTTCCAAGCAAGGAGGACATTTTAGGAAAAATCAATTTCATGTACATCACATACTTTTTTGTAAGTTGAATTTTTTTACAAGAATATTTTTATTTATTGTTAGCATGACAAATGAAAAAAATACATGCAGAAAATGGAGGTAGTTGAAAAGCAGTAACTAAGCTCATACCAACCAGCATTCTTACGTTCTCCCTTAAATAGGAAAAAAGGAAGGACCACTAAATTGATCATTTTTAATGTCTTTATCTCACATTATTAATGCCAAACAGATACAGTTTGGTATGCTACTTTTTGGAGGGTTTTAAAATTAATTAGTTGATGAATGTATGTAAAACTCCTGGCATCAAGTTGAGTTTATCTAAAGTAACTCCATACTCACCATCTGGTTAAATTTGGCATCCTTTATTTTCAAATGGAAAGGCTGCTCAAATGAAACTAGGTGCTGTTTCACAAAGAGTCCCATCTGAGCGGATCTACATGTGTGAAACATACACTGTGAGGCTGCCTGGGTTGGGGGGGTGGGAAGCCCACAGGCCCAACCTGGTCCTGAAATGAATCTCCCAGGTGGGCCAAGAAATTCAGCTGAATTCTACTATAACTTGGTCATTTGCCTAGAAATTAAGAGAGCAGCAAGTCACCCAAATGGTAGTAGGACTATCTGTGATTTCTTAATCTAATTGTGTCCAAATAGATGGGTTCAATTTAGCAGAAAACCATCAAATGCCTATAGAACTAAAACACTGAGAAAACAATGGTCAAATAAAGAAATTGTACACCTTCTGCATCAACAGCAGCTTTATGAATATATTGTCAAGAAACTTTATTTGTAGGCAATGAAACTGTAGTTATTATTTCTTTTCTTTTTCTTTTTTTTTTTTTTTGAGACAGAGCCTCAAGCTGTCACCCTGGATAGAGTGCCGTAGCATCACAGCTCACAGCAACCTCCAATTCCTGGGCTCAAGCAAGTCTCTTGCCTCCGCCTCCCAAGTAGCTGGGACCACAGGCACCCGCCACAATGCCTGGCCATTTTTTTTTTGGTTGCAGCCATCATTGTTCTTTGGTGGGCCCAGGCTGGAATCGAACCCGCCAGCTCAGGTGTACATGGCTGGCGCCTTAGCCTGTTGAGCCACAGGCGCCGAGCCTGTAGTTATTATTTCAAATCTAACTTTTTTTTTTAAAACAGAGTCTCAAGCTGTCACCCTGGGTAGAGAGTGCTGTGATGTCACAGCTCACAGCAACCTCAAACCCTTGGGCTTAAGTGATTCTCTTGCCTCAGCCTCCCAAGTAGCTGGGACTACAGGTGCCCGCCACAACACCAGACTATTTTTTTTTGGCCTGGGCTGGGTTGGAACCTGCCAGCCTCGGTGCATGTGGCCGGCATCCTACCCACTAAGCTATGGGTGCTGCCCACAAATCTAACATATCTTTTAAAAGCACATACAAGGCTAGTCCCAGTGGCTCACACCTATAATCCCAGCACTCTGAATGGTTGAGGCAGGTGGATTGCTTGAGCTCAAGAATTCAAGACCAGGCTGAGCAAGAAGTAGATCCCGTCTCTAAAAATAGCTGAGTCTTGTGAACGGTGCCTGCAGTCTCAGCTACTTAGGAGACAGGCAAGAGGATTGCTTGAGCCTCAGAGTTTGAAGTTGCTGTGAGTTAGGACACCACGGCACTCTGAGGGCAACAAAGTGAGACTCTGTCTCAAAAAGTAAATAATAAATCTATACATACATACATAAATACACATACAGGCACACCTCAGAGATATTGCAGGTTTGGTTCTATACCACCCAGTAACGTAAGTCACACAAATTTTATCATTTCCAAGTGCATATAAAAGTTATGCTTAGGCCCGGTAGCTCAGGACCTCACGTCTATAATCCTAGCACTCTGGGAGGCTGAGGCAGGTGGATTGCTTGAGCTCAAGAATTGAAGACCAGGCTCAGTGCCTGTGGCTCAACGGGCTAAGGTGTTAGCCACGTACACCTGAGCTGGTGGGTTCGAATCCAGCCTGGGCCGCGAAACAACAAAGACGGCTGCAACCAAAAGATGGCCGGGCGTTGTGGCGGGCGCCTGTGGTCCCTGCTACTTGGGAGGCGGAGGCAGGAGACTCGCTTGAGCCCAGGAGTTGGAGGTTGCTGTGAGCTGTGATGCCACAGCACTCTACCCAGGGTGACAGCTTGAGGCTCTGTCTCAAAAAAAA
>CAUYRH010153025.1:0-11650 GCA_963574655.1 Perodicticus potto | reverse complement strand
ATGGCATCACAGCTCACAGCAACCTCCAATTCCTGGGCTCAAGCGAGTCTCTTGCCTCCGCCTCCCAAGTAGCTGGGACTACAGGCGCCCGCCACAACGCCCGGCCATTTTTTGGTTGCAGCCATCATTGTTGTTTGGCGGTCCGGGCTGGATTCGAACCCGCCAGCTCAGGTGTACGTGGCTGGCGCCTTAACCCGTTGAGCCACAGGCGCAGAGCCTTAAGTACTTTTTTGACAGATATAAACAATATTCTGAATTCCATATTTGCCAAAATACTGGTGCTACACAATAACCAAGAAGAATGCTGCATTTTTAAACCATACTACTGAGGACTGTGCTGAAAACTAACACAGCTAAAGGTAAGGCTTTTAACGAAAATGAAAATAACACCAGAAAATGACGTGGTTTCCTAGTCTGTGAACACTAAAGACTTTCTGTTACTGCTGAATTTTCTCACCTCGTTTATGAAGTACAAAGTCACAACCTAATGCTAATCTGCACCTCTCCAGAACATTGCCAAGTAGCCTTTTGTGGTCTACCCTTAAGCCATTTTGATGCCTACTAACAAATAAGATGACAGCAGTAGAAACTAATGGGACGTTTGAGAACACAAGTTCCTGTCTGGTGAAGCCTCGGCAGATGTTATACATTTGGACATTAATAATGAAGCAATTCCTACAAGGCCTCTTGGTATTTTACTTGCAAAGTGGATTCAAACAAATCAGCTTGGAAAAGGGCAGTCACAGGGGCTCAGAGCTGGACTAAATACCGTCAACAAAGGACCCTTGCCAGCAGTGAACATTCTTGGCAAGCAGAGATTCAAATAAATTTTAGACCTTCTAAACTTAACAAATTGAAAAAGAGCAAAAACCCAGTGTTGGGCCAGTAATAAATGGGACCAATACTACAAACTACTAAAAGGAAAGAAAATTTCAGTGATGTTGTAAATTAACATATAATAAGAAAACAAACTGTTTGTCATATTGCTTCATTACCATAGTTCCGAAATGGAAGGGGTGGGGATGATGTGGAATTCAACTGAAAGGCCGAGTGCAGTGACTCAGATGTGTCATTCCTGCACTTTGGGAGGCGTAAGCAGAGGAATTGCTTGGGGCCAGAAGTTTGAGACCAACCTAAGCAACATGACAGAACCCAATTTCTACAAAAACAACAACAAAAAAACTGAGACAAGAGAATCGCCTAAACCCAAGAGCTGTAGGTTGCTGTGAGCTGTGACCCTATGGCACTCTACCGAGGGCGACAACTTAAAGCTCTGTCTCAAAAAAAAAAAAAAAAAATCTAATGAAACAAGACAACAATTTTATTTATTTATTTGAGACAGAGTCTCATTCTGTAGCCCTTGGTACAGTGCCCTGGCATCATAGCTCACAATAACCTCAAACTCTTGGGCTCAAGTGATTCTCATATCTCTCGGCTTCCTGAGTAGCTGGGATTACAGGTACCTGCCTGCACACCCTGCTAATTTTTTCTATTTTTAGTAAGAGATGGGGGACTTATTCTTGCTCAGGCTGGCTGGTCTTGAACTCCTGAGCTCAAGCAATCCACCCGCCTCAGTCTCCCAGAGTCCTGGGATTATAGACCTGAGCCACAGTGTCCAGCCAAGAAAGCATTTTTTTTTTTTTTTTGTAGAGACAGAGTCTCACTCTATCACGTGACCTCAGTAGAAACCGTGGAGTCACACAGCTCACAGCAACCTCCAACTCCTGGGCTCAGACGATTCTCCTGCCTCAGCCTCCCAGGTAGCTGGGACTACAGGTGCCCGCCACAACGCCCTGCTATTCTTTTGTTGCAGTTTGCCTGGGGCTGGGTTTGAACCGCCGCCACCCTTGGTTTTTGGGGCTGGTGCCCTACCCACTGAGCCACAGGCACCGCCAAGAAAACAATTTTTTTTTTGCAGTTTTTGGCCGGGGCTGGGTTTGAACTCGCCACCTCCAGCATGTGGGGCCAGCACCCTACTCACTGAGCCACTGGCGCTGCCCAAGAAAACAATTTTTAAATGAAGAATTCCACTGAAAAATATGAAAATGTCTGCGGAAAATAATTCTAGGCTGAAATTCAGAGGAAGAAGTGGTGAAAAAGGACGTGAGTTGGCAGCAAGAAACAAATCACACAGCAGTGTACTTATTAGTAGAAACTACCACCAGAAAAGTAAATAATTCTTCTTTCTACATTCTAGGAAAACTCACCTTTTTTTTTTTTTTGAGATAGAGCCTCAAGCTGTCACCCTGGATAGAGAGCTGTAGCATCACAGCTCACAGCAACCTCCAATTCCTGGGCTTAAGCAAGTCTCTTGCCTCCGCCTCCCAAGTAGCTGGGACTACAGGCGCTCGCCACAACGCCCAGCCATTTTTTTTATTTTTTGGCTGCAGCCGTCATTGTTGTTTGGCGGGCCCGGGCTGGATTTGAACCCGCCAGCTCAACCCATTGAGCCACAGCGCCGAGCCTAGGAAAACTCACTTTGAGTATTTATGCATCATTATGTTTGTTCTTAGAAGGGAGACCCCAGCTACATAAATGTTCTGGAATCTGTTAGGTATGGCATATTTATATTATTTATATTGAGCATCTACACATTTCACCCTTTCCTGGGGGTTCCTGCTGGGGTCTCCTAATTACCTGACAGGATACACCAAAGGCTAAATCCTTTCATGCAAAACTCTGACTAGATAAGCTTAGTAGTTAAAAAAGTTATGAAGTGGCCACCTGTGTGTTTTGTTTAAGCTGTTGAAAGGCTCTCAAAATTAGAAGAGGCTTTGAAGGGATGCCCAGGCCTGGACTCTGACTGTATAACCTTCACTAAATGATTCCTCAACCTTGCTAAGTACCCAAAGTAACAGTAAAATAATTAGCTCAGGCTGGGCGCCTGTGGCTTAACGGGCTAAGGCGCCAGCCACGTACTACACCTGAGCTGGCGGGTTCGAATCCAGCCCGGGCCCACCAAACAACAATGACGGCTGCAACCAAAAAATGGTCAGGCGTTGTGGTGGGCGCCTGTAGTCCCAGCTACTTGGGAGGCGGAGGCAAGAGACTCGCTTGAGCCCGGGAATTGGAGGTTGCTGTGAGCTGTGATGCCACAGCGCTCTATCCAGGGTGACAGCTTGAGGCCCTGTCTCAAAAAAATAATAATAATAATAATTAGCTCCAAACAGCATAGTATGCTGTTCCCTCCACCTTTCCACCCAGCATTGCTATTTATTTATTTTTTGAGTCAGTCTCACTATGTCACCTGGGGCAGAGTGCCCTGGACTAACAGCTCACAGCAACCTCAAACTCTTGGGCTTAAGTGATTCCCTTGCCTCAGCCTCCCAAGTAGCTGGGACTATAGGCACCTGTCACAACACCTGGCTACTCTTAATTTTATCCCTTGGAACCTGAGATGGCAAATAAAAGACACTCTCCCTTAATCCTTCAAATATCTATCAGTAATGATTTATAGCCCATAGAAAAAAATAAATAAGGATCAGTCCATAAAGATACAATAAATAATTTAAGGAATAAATAAATAGAAGAAAAGGTATAACACTTTCTTGCAGTAGAATTTACATTAATAAATGTAAAAGGAATGGTAAGAATAGAAAATGATCATTTGGTAAACACCATATTAATAACTGTAGGAGGCTGCTGGATGCCTGAAGCACAGTGGTTATGGCACCAGCCACATACACCGGGGCTGGCAGGTTCAAACCCAGCCAGGGCCAGCTAAACAACTGCAACAAAAAAATAGCTGGGAGTTGTGGTGGGCGCCTGTAGTCGGAGCTACTTGGGAGGCTGAGACAAGAGAATCGCTTGCGACCAAATGTTTGAGGTTACTGTGAGCTCAAAAGTTTGAGGTTACTATGA
Source organism: Perodicticus potto (assembly GCA_963574655.1). Lineage (NCBI taxonomy): Eukaryota > Metazoa > Chordata > Mammalia > Primates > Lorisidae > Perodicticus > Perodicticus potto. Next base: position 7,789 of record CAUYRH010153025.1, on the reverse strand, counting down.
TGTCGCAGCACTCTACAGTGGGGGACATAGTGAGACTGTGTCTCAAAAAAATATATATATGGGCAGAGCCTGTGCCTCAGTGAGTAGGGCGCCAGCCCCATATACCACGGGTGGCAAGTTTGAACCCAGTCCCAGCCAAACTGCAACAAGAAAAACAAAATAGCCTGGCGTTGTGGCGGTCGCCTGCAGTCTCAGCTACTAGGGAGGCTGAGGGAAGAGAATCACCTAAGCCCAATAGCAGGAGGTTGCTATGAACTGTGACACCATGACACTGTACTCAGGGTGACAGCTTGAGACTGTCTCAAAAAAAAAAAATGTCTATTAATGCTGAATGTGATCAAAAATGGAGTATATGCATATTTTCCAAGTATCTCCCCTGAAGATTTTTCTTTTGTTTTTTGAGACAGAGTCTCAAGCTGTCACCCTGGATAGAGAGCACTGGCATCATACCTCACAGCAACCTCCAACTTGGGCTGAAGCAATCCTCTTGCCTCAGTTTTTCTATTTGTATTTATTTATTTATTGAGATAAAGTCTCACTATGACGCCCCCAGTAGAGTGCCGTGGCATCACAGCTCATAGCAACCTCAAACTCCTGGGCCTAAGCGATTCTCTTGCCTCAGCCTCCCAAATAGTTGGGGCTACAGGCACCTGCCACAACGCCCTGCTATTTTTTTGTTGCAGTTCTCATTGATGTTTAGCAGGCCCAGGCCGGGTTCGAACCTGCCCACCTCAGTGTATGTAGCTGGTGCCCTAACCACTGAGGGGCAAGCGCCAAGCTAGTTTTTATATTTTTAATAGAGACAGAGTCTCACTTTTGCTCAGGCTGGTCTCAAACTTGTGATCTCAAGCTAACCACCTGCCTAGGATTACAGGCATGAGCCACCACACCCAGCCAAGGTATTTATTAATTACAAAGGGAAACAGTAATTTTAGAGAGAAGAAACGTGGCAGAAGCATAAGCCAAGAGATTAAATTTAATTCAGATATGAGATCTTCTATATGATACACAGAGCCAGGTACATAACTTTTGTGAGTTATTGACAGAATTGCTTATGCTAAATGTAATTATGAGGAAATACCAAGAAAACCCAATTTGAAGCACATTCCACAAAATAATCACGATTCTTCTTCTTTTTTTTTTTTTTGTAGAGATAGAGTCTCACTTTATCTTGGTAGTGTGCTGTGGCTTCACACAGCTCACAGCAACCTCCAACTCCTGGGCTTAGGCGATTCTCTTGCCTCAGCCCCCCCGAGTAGCTGGAACTACAGGCGCCTGCCACAACGCACGGCTATTTTTTGTTCTTCTTGTTTTGCAGTTTGGCAGAGGCTGGGTTTGAACCCTCCACCTTCGGTATATGGGGCCGGTGCCCTACTCGCTGACCCATGGGCGCCGCCCATAATCACAATTCTTGAAAAGTACTAATATAGGGAAAGACAAAGAAACACGGAGGAACACTGCAGTCCAGATTAAGGGATAATCACACCCAAATGCAATGAGAGAGCCTACACTGAATCCTACACCCAGAAAAGGACATTAGTGGGAAAACTGGCCAAATAAGAATTAAGTCTTGAGGATGGGTTAATACTGTTTTCTCAATGTTAACATCCTGGCTTTCATCATGGCACTAAGGTTATGAAAGATGTTAACATCTGGCAATGTTGAGTAAAGTGTATGAGAGGACTTTCTGTACTATTTTTACAATAGTTTAAAAAATTTCAGTGCGTGCTTCGGCAGCACATATACTAAAATTGGAATGATACAGAGAAGATTAGCATGGCCCCTGCCCAAGGACGACACGCAAATTTGTGAAGCGTTCCACAAAATAAAATGTATTAAAAAAAAGAAAATTTCAGGCCACATCCAAATAAAAAATAAACATAAATCTACCATAGCATGAGCCCATAGCCCTTACCTTATGGCTCCTTTTCTCCCTCAGGGGTTGACATTAAATGGAACTTTTACAGATGGGAAATGGATTTAATACTGTCTAGCATGCTAATCACTCTGTTCTGTAATCCTAAAGCTATACTTTGTTTTTCATTTTAATTCAAAATTTCTTTGCTTTCTTTTCTTTCTTTTTCTATGAAAACAGGGTCATACTCTGCTACCCAGGCTGGAGTGCAGTTGAGAGTTTGCGTGCATGGAGAATAAGATGGGGTCAGTCAGGCTAGGGCAGAGACAACACAGCTGGTGCGGTCAGTTTAGGTCCCACCTGACCTTCATCTCATTTTTTCCATTCTTATTGTTTTGTAAATTTACCTCCCACCCTAAAGATACCTATCTTGAGTAGTTTAAGAGGATTGATTTAGGAGATTAACTTTTGAACTGGAAATGTTGTAATAGGTCACTGGATTATGCTGATTACTGTTTAAGATAAGGATTAATGTGGTCTTTGCTTTGAACTTTTACGTATAAAACTGTAATTTTGGAAATGGAAAAGCAGAACAATCTTGTAGAGGCTACTCTCACTGTTCTCCAGAATTGGTGGTCTTCTCAAAGTTAAAGCTTGTTGGAATTAAATCATATCTCTGCCTATTGGCTTGCCCTTAGTAGGCTGATGGACCCCTTCCTCTGCTAACACTGTGGCCTGATCACAGCTCACTGCAACCTCAAATTCCTGGTCTCACATGATCCTCTTGCCCTTCTGCTTCAACCTTCCCTTACTAGGACTATAGGTCCGAGGTGCGTGTGCTGCCATGCCCAGCTAAATGTTCAAAGTTCTTTTGTAGAGATAGTCTCATGATGGTCTTTAACAGGCTCAAGCAGCCCTCCCACCTCACCCTCCCACAGTGCAGTAATTAAATGACTGAGTCTTTAAAACAAACCCTGAAATGCCATAGATGTCAGTTTGATAACCTGTTTTATTTTTCCACTTCTTACATTTTAAAACCATCCTTCATTTCTTTAAGTTAAAGTAGGCATGTATACTTTGAAGATTCTAGTCAAAATGCTCTCCAGATACATAAAACCCACTTATTTTCTGAGTGCCATGACTGTTCCAATACAACTCGGGTTCCCCACATTTACTGAACTTGTTCTTTCACCTTTCCAAATTGAAATGGCAAAAAACAAAAACAAAAACAAATTCAACTGGCAAAAAATAGCTTCTTAAAATAATGCCTGCTTGGCCTGGCCCAGTGACTCAGACCTGTAATCCAAGCACTCTGGGAGGGTGAGGTAGGTGGATTTCTTGAGATCAGGAGTTTGGGAATAGCCTGAGGAAGAGCAAGACCTGTCTACTAAAAAGAGAAGAAAACTAGTCATGCATAGTGGCACATGCCTGTTAACCCAGCTACTTAAGAGGCTGAGGCAAGTGAGACTCTGACTCCAAAAAGAAAAAAAAAAACCATGCTTTTCATATTATCATAGAGTATGACTACTTAAAAATTATTATTATTATTTTTATTTATTTGACTTTGTTAAATAAGATATGTCATGTCGCCCTCAGTAGAGTGCTGTGGCATCAAATAAATGTCTCATTATGTCGCTCTCAGTAGAGTGTTGTGGCATCACAGCTCAGAACAACCTCAAACTCATGGGCTTAAGCAATTCTCTTGCCTCAGCCTCCCAAGTAGCTGGGGACTGCAGGTGCCCACCACAACACTGGGCTATTTTTTGTTGTTGTTGCAGTTGTCATTGTTGTTTAGCTGGCCCAAGCCGAGCTGAAACCTGCCAGCCTCGGTAGATGAGGCTGGTGCTGTAACCACTGTGCTACGGGCGCTAAGCCTATCATTATTATTATTATTATTTATTATTATTATTTTTTTGCACTTTTTGGCTGGGGCTGGGTTTGAACCCGTAATCTCCAGCATATGGGGCCGGCGCCCTACTCCTTTGAGCCACAGGTGCCGCCCTTATTATTATTTTTTTGATAACAGAGTCTCAAGCTGTCAACCTGGGTAGAGTGCCATGGTGTCATCATAGCAAACAACAATCTCCAATTCTTAAGCTCAATCGTTCCTCTTGCCTCAGTTTTTTTTGTTTTTAGTAGAGATGGGTTAATGTAATTTAATACATGCTACTATTTTGAGGTTAGAATATGATTAAAAAATAAGCAGGTGGCTGGGCGCCTGTAGCTCAGCGGGTAGAGCGCCAGAGACATACAGAGCTGGCATGTTCAAACCCAGCCAGGGCGTGCCAAGCAACAATGACAGCAAAAAAAAAAAAGTCAGGCGTTGTGGCGGGCATCTAGTCCCAGCTACTTGGGAGGCTGAGGCAAGAGAACCCCTTAAGCCCAAGAGTTGGAGGTTGCTGTGAGCTGTGATGCCATACCACTCTATCGAGGGTGACATAGTGACACTCTGTCTCAAAAACATAAAAAATAAAAAAACAGACTCGGCGCATGTGGCTCAACGGGCTAAGGCACCAGCCACGTACACCTGAGCTGGCGGGTTCGAATCCAGCCCGAGCCCGCCAACCAACAACGACGGCTGCAACCAAAAAATGTCCGGGCGTTGTGGCAGGCGCCTGTAGTCCCAGCTACATGGGAGGCAGAGGCAGGAGACTCGCTTGAGCCCAGGAATTGGAGGTTGCTGGGAGCTGTGATGCCACTGCACTCTATCCAGGGTGACAGCTTGAGGCTCTGTCTCAAAAAAAAAAAAAAAGAAAAGAAAAAGAAAGAAAATTGTTTGGCAGTTTCCTTAAACAATTAAACATCTACTCTATGACTCAGCAATTCCATTTCTAGGTACTTATCCAAGAAAAATGAAAACATATAATATACAAAGGGAAGAAAAAGAAAATAAACAACCAAAGCCATGTACAAGCATGTTCATAACAGCTTTATTTGTAATAGTCCCAAACCAAAAACAATCCAAATGTCCATCAACAAGAGAATGAATAAATAAAGTGTGGTATAGTCTTATAATGGAAAACTTCTCAGAAGTAAGAAGAATCAAATGACTTGAACTCAGAAAAATGGCCTACAATGTGGCTAGGCCCGAGATTATCTAGGTGGCCTGGTTGGTTTATGTCCTGTTACCTTCAGGGCATCTCTTCCATGCTTTTTTTTTTTTTTTTTTAAAGAGATAGAGTCTCACTTTGTACCCCTCAGTAGCGTGCCCTCACATCACAGCTCACAGCAACCTCCAACTCCTGGGCTTAGGCGATTCTCTTGCCTCAGCCTCCAGAGTAGCTGGGACTACAGGCGCCCGCCACAATGCCGGGCTATTTTTGTTGCAGTTTGGCTAGGGCTGGGTTTGAACCCGCCACCCTCAGTATAAGGGGCGGGCGCCCTACTCACTGAGCCACTGGCACCGCTCTCTTCCATTCTTGTTGTGTATTTAGCATAAACCTCAAAGCATTTATCTTGAGTAGTTTAGGATGATTGATTTAGGAAATTACTTTTTTTCTTTTTTTGGAGATAGTCCCATTCTGTTGCCCAGGCTAGAGTGCCATGGCTTTAGCCCATCCCATCCTGGGTTCAAGCAGTACTTGTGCCTTGGACTCTGAAGTAGCTGAGATAAGAAGTCTCAATCCCCCACCACAACGTCCAGCTGATTTTTCTGTCTTGCTCTTGCTCAGACTGGTGTCACACTCCTAAGTTCAAGGGATCCTCCTGCCTCGGCCTCCCAGAGTGCTAAGACTATAGCTGTTACTGGACAGAGAGGGTCAGGTCGCCTGTCAGTATGCAGAGACGGGGATAGGTCCCCCAAACTTTGTCAGAAGACCAGGATTCTAGAGAACAGTGAGAATAGCCTCTCCAAGACAGTTCTGTTCTTCAATTTCCAAAATTAGTTATATACATAAAAGTTCAAAGTAAAGACCACACAGACCCCTATTCCAAATAATAATCAGCACAACTCGATGACCAATTACAACATTTCTAAATCAAAATCTCCTGGATCAATTGACCTAAACTACTCTAGATATGCATCTTTACTTTACGGTGGGGAAATAAATTTACAAAACAGTAAGAATAAGAGATAGGAGGTGAAGGTCAAGCAGGACATAAACTGACCACATCAGCTGTGTGAAATGGGAGGTAGGGGGTGAAGGTCAGGCAGAACCTAAACCAACCACAGGAGCTGTCGTGTCTGCCCTAGTCTGCCCGACTCCATCTTATTCTCTTTTTTTTTCTTTTTTTTCTTTTTTTCTTTTTTCCTTCTTTTTCTCTTTTGATCTTATTCTCACTACATGTGCTTTCACAGGCATTAGCTACCTTGCCCTGGTAGATTAATTTTTTCAAATTGGAAAAGTTATAAGGGGTCATGGGTTATGTTGATTATTATTTATTTATTTATTTATTAGATAGACTCTCACTATGTCGCCCTCGCTAGGGTGCCCTGGCATCACAGTTCACAGCAACCTCAAACTCTTGGGCTTCAGCGATTCTCTAGCCTCAGCCTCCCAAGTAGCTGGGACTATAGGCGCCAGCCACAACGTCCGGCTATTTTTTGTTGTTGTTGTACTTGTTATTTGGCAGGCCCAGCTGTTTTCAAACCTGCCAGTCCCAGTGTATGTGGTTACTTAGTGCCCTAGCCTCTGAGCTACAGGCACCGAGCCTGATAATTATTTATTCAGGTAATGGTTAATATAGTTTTTGCTTGGAACTTCTTTTTTTTGAGACAGTCTCACTTTGTTGCCCTCAAGAGTGTTGTGGCGTCACAGCTTAGGGCAAACTCAAACACTTGCGCTTAAGTGATTCTTTCCCTAGTAGCTGGGATTACAGGCACCTGCCTCAACACCTGGCTATTGTCTTGTTGTAGTTATCATTGTTGTTTAGCAGGCCTAGAGTGGGTTCGAACCAGTATATGTGGCTGGCGACTTAGCCACTGAGCTACCAGCACAGAGCTAAAAAGAAAATTAGCAAGATTTGCATATTTCTTTCTTTTTCTTTTTGAGACAGAGCCTAAAGCTGTTGCCCTGGGTAGACTGCCTTGGCATCACAGCTCACAGCAACCTCCAACTCCTGGGTGGCGCCTGGGGCTTAGTGGGCAGGGTGCCAGCCCCATATACCGAGGGTGCTGGGTTCAAACCTGGCCCCGACCAAACTGCAATTAAAAAATAGCTGAGCATTGTGGCAGGTGCCTGTAGTCGCAGCTACTCGGGAGGCTGAGGCTGGAGAATTGCCGAAGCCCAGGAGTTGGAGGTTGCTGTGAGCTGTGTGATGCCAGGGCACCCTACTGAGGACAACAAAGTGAAAGTCTGTCTCTACAAAAAAAAAAAAAAAAAACAAAACCTCCAACTCCTGGGCTTAAAGGATTCTCTTGCCTCAGCCTCCCAAGTAACTGGGACTATAGGCGCCTGCCACAATGCCCGGCTATTTTTCTGTTGCGGTTGTCATTGTTGTTGGGCAGGCCTGGGCTGGATTTGAACTGCTAGCTCTGGTATATGAGGCTGGTGCCTCATCCACTTGAGCTATAGGCAGGGAGGCTAGATTTGTATATTTCTTTTTTTTTTTTTGGAGACAAGAGTCTCATGACCTCAGTAGAGTGCTATGCTGTTATAGCTCACAGCAACCTCAAACTCTTGGGCTCAAGTGACTCTTGCCTCAGCCTCCCGAGTAGCTGGGACTACAGGCACCCACCATAACACCAGGCTATTCTTTGTTTAGCAGGCCTGGGACGGGTTTGAACCCACCAGCCCTGGTGCTTGTGGCTGGCGCCCTAACCACTGAGCTATGGATGTCGAGTCTTGCTTGACACTTTTTTTTTTTTTTTGAGACAGAGCCTCAAGCTGTCACCCTGGATAGAGTGCTGTGGCATCACAGCTCACAGCAACCTCCAATTCCTGGGCTCAAGTGAGTCTCCTGCCTCCGCCTCCCAAGTAGCTGGGACTACAGGCG
>CAUYRH010153021.1:0-33114 GCA_963574655.1 Perodicticus potto | reverse complement strand
GAAGAGAATGGAGCTCCTGAGAAGTCTGTTGAGAAACCACATGAGAAGCCAGAAGCAAGGGCTAATAAGGATTATTCTGGCTTCCGAGGCAATGCCATGGCCAGGGGAGCAGCTGGAAAAATCAGGGAACAGAGACGCCAGTTTAGCCATAGGGCTATACCTCAGGGAGTGACTGGACGTAATGGCAAAGAGCAAAGTGTGCCACCCAGATCACCAAAGTAAAAAAAGAAAAAAAAAAAAGAAAAATAAAGCCTAAACCCTGTCTTCCAGGCCTCAGGATACCACACTGCGTGTAGTTTCTCTTGTTGAGCGCTTGTTTAGGACCTGAGCAAACTATACTTCTCTTTATAGAATCATGGCTATCTGCAAGCCTCTTTATAGCCCATTTTCACTCAGGAGTCTTCCCGAATAATGTGTAAAACAACGAGCACATGCCATGTTCACCCTGCCTGCGGGAGAAAAAAATGGTTCTTTGCCTCCTAAATTACCAGAATTTGTGTCATGTGACCTTATTACCTGGCTGAAATTGACTGACCCGGAAATTAGAGCCAAAAGTAATCGTCAGCAGCTGAACATAGTAATAATAGCTAAATGCTTAATGGGCACTTACGGTTAGTCGGACACTATGATACAACCTTCCCTGGATGGTCTTATCTGATCTTCACAACAGTCCCAGGAGGTTGGTTAACATAATATTAAATGCATTTTAATAGTAACACACATATAGTCCCAGAGATAACCCCAGCAGGATTTAAAAATCAGCCAACTATAAACACGTGTCTCATCACCAGACCATATTGTCAGAGGCAGAAATTAAAAGAAATAAAGAAAGAGAGAAAGGGCGGTGCCTGTGGCTCAAAGGAGTAGGGCGCCAGCCCCATATGCTGGAAGTGGCGGGTTCAAACCCAGCCCGGCCAAAAACTGCAAAAAAAAAAAAAAAAAAAAGGAGAGAGAGAGAAAGCTGAGTAGAATGATGTTTATAGGAACCAGGAGGGGCGAGACAACCACTGTGTCACCAGGGCTAACGAGGTCACAGAAATACTGGGACACAATCAAAGTCGCTGAAAGACAGTTAACAGCCCAGCTCTCACCAGGCCTGACGGTGTGACGTTGCCCTCCAAGAAGTCACTGGAGCACATCTCTGTTCCTGGCTCCCCAAGCAAACCTAACACAGAAGGGACTTTTTTGCTTGGGCAAGGATCAGGTTCCTGAGTCAATTGCCATTGCAAAAAGTTAGTTCTGAGAACATTTCTAGCACAGACACGGAGGAGTGCTCTTTAATTAATGACAAAGATTATCAGCGCGTTAAGAGAATTTAGGAGATAATTTGACTATGAATAGGCACCTGCTAAAAGCTTACTTAAAGCCAGATCTGAGAGGCAATTCTGAGAGACTTCAGTTTTCCAAACCTTTAGCTTCTTGAAATCCTCTGCCAGCATTAAATTAGGTCATCATTGAGTAAAGATTTAGTGTTATAGATTTTGCACTAATGGAGAGTCATTTAAGGAGCATCATTTAAAATAATAAATCCCTTTTGTTTCACTGGGAGAAAAAATTCATTTCTCCAGGTAAACAACATATGCTTCTGTTCATTATAAAGAGGATTTTAACAACTGATTAGGTTCTCTGTATTTTTTTAGCTGCCAGGGAACTCACACCCCTATATAGCTGCTGTTTTCAAGTACTTTTGTTTTCAGTTGTTAAAATGACCTGTTTTATATATTTTACTATTGTGCACTCTCCCCAGACATTTTTGGAAGTGTTAGGTTGAACCATAAGGAGTAGCCATTAGTCATGTTTAATCTACAAAATTAGTAATTCCAGTTGGTTCAATTTATAAATCAGAAATAAACAAAAGATAGATCTATGTACCTGGGAAAAGTCTCAAGAGCACATGGCAAAATTTTAACTCTGCAAGCCCTTGCTAAGAGTATGTATGTTTTTTATTTTCTCCTCCCGGCTTTTCGTATTTTCCAAATTTTCAATCGACTTTATACACTAACAGAAGAGGTTGCTTCTTTCTCTTTTCCTCTTTCTTAGACTGATCTAACCTGTCTCGTACCTTTTTTTTTTCTTTTAAATGTTATTCTGCTATGAATTTCTTGGGAGTAAATACTGTCTTGTTTACTATAAAGCCACGGTACCTGACATATAGGAGGATTCAATGAATGTTTACCTGATTGAATGAGTCAATGTATCCAAGTCTGGCTTAACCAAATCAGAACCCAATTTATATACAGAGTGTTCTGCCTTGGCTTTAGTAATTCATTTAAAAAAAATTAAATAAAGTACCATAATGACTTCCCATATTTCAAGTCTTCTCTATTAATATACTAACCTTTGGATGACATACATTCTTATATTTTATTCAAGTGACATTTACATTTCTTTTCGGCTTATTCTGCCCCAGCAGCGGCTTTTAACATTGCTTGACTACAGCCCTAAGATCATACTTGGATGTTTTCCAGGTTTCTGAAATTGAATGGAAGTTATGTTCAAAGGATGCCCTTGACTCTTGTCCTCTCTGGTGTGGAATTGTTTCCTTTAATGAACTCGGTGTGTACCCCAGTTCTGTAGCAGATAACCTTCAGGTCATTTTGTCTCAGAGCTTTCCTGTCTGCTTCGCCTCGGTCAGCCTGTTCAGAGTTTACAACGTCCCTTTAAGAACGAGGCCCTGGGCCTGAAGAGCGTAAACAGCCACACTCTCCCAGGTAGGTACACGGAGACAGTGGGCAGGAGGAAAAGACAACGTTTCTCAAAATGTAACGTGCATGCAAATCGCCAAGGGATTTTGCTCAAACGGGATACTGATTCCTTTGGTCCGGGCTGTTCTAACAAGTTGCTGCTGACGTTACTTCTCTGGGCCCACAGTTTGAGAGGCAAGAATAGAAGCCCTCCTGTGTAGCTCTGGGTACCTCTAAGTCTCCACCGGAAAGGCCAAAGAGGGCTTATCTCTAATAAAGGCGAAAATTCCAGGCTGGCAGCATTACATCTGAGTCCCGCCCCGGGTGAGCCAAAGTTTTATCAGTTCTGCATCCCCTTCATGCTTCCAGATGAGCAGGGTGTCTTGTGGAAAGGCCTGGGGTCGCGCTGTAGCCTCCACCCGGGCATAGCCTTTCTCTACCCTCTGCCTCCAATCAGTTCAAGTTCCTGACTGGGAGCTAACTAGAGGCACGAGTCAACCCTCAAAAATGTCAACGGACAGTATGGTTTAGTGTGTTCATTTTAATTCGTAAACACAAGTCTTTAGTTTTCATTCTTGCCTGCCATTCCCCAGCTATGGATCACGGCCAGTCAGTCAGTGCCTGTGGTAGGCTGAGTAAGTGCCCTCCAAGGACACTTCCATCCTTACTCCTGGAACCTGGGATTGTTGCCTTGTACGGCAAAAGGGACTTTGTAAATGTGATTGCAACAGGATCTTGAGATTTGGAGACCAGCCTGGGTTCTGTGTTTGTGCCCAGGGTACTCACAGGAATCCTTATGAGAGCGGGGCAATGGAGAGAAGGAGGCAGCAACAGGAGTGGTGGAGCCTCAAGCCCAGGCAGTCTCTAGAAGAGGCAAGGGAGAGATTCTCCCGTGGCACCCTGGGAAGGAACCAGCCCTACCTATACCTTGATTTCAGGCCTGTATAATTATAGACATCTGGCCTCCAGACTTCTAAGAGAATAAATTGTATTCTTTTAAGCCACATAGTTTGTGATGATTAGGAAATTAACACAATATCTCTATTTATTGAGCTGTAGAATGAGGCTAGTAATAGTAAGGCTGAGAGAAACATTGACGTGAGGATGGAAAGGGGCGACCCGTGACAGCATTTACAAACTTCTAAACCTGTGGATCTCAGGTATTAGGGGATGTAATAATCACTGGGAATCTTTTAAAAATGAAGATTTTTCTCCCATAGAGATTCTGATAATGACATATTTGAGTTTGAGCCTATGAATCTGCAATTTTAACAATTGCCTCAAACTTTCAGACTTCGGTGATTTGTGGACCTCCTTACAGACGACTCGCACATGTGATCACTGATTCGAATCTGAGCCCGACTATAGGCCCGTGGAGGAGATTTTTAGAGGTAGGGAGGCAAAGGTCCAAAGTGCCCACAGACTCTCCCATGAATGAGGGTATCTCTGCGGGCATCTGTAAGTGAGGGTGAAGTGTGTCATTTCAGAATTGTCATCTACAAACTAAGGATGGTGGTTGTCCATGGTAGTGGCGGGATCTGAAAGCAGCTCGTGTAGGCTGCGGGCACCAGCTCACAATTCTCCATTGCCATTCAGAGATACGCTAGGTCCCCCGGGCAGCATGTTCGTCCTTCATACCCAGGAGAACACACCGCTACCTCCTAATTAAGGATATTGGAACAAAATACATCTTATCCACGAAAGCAATGCTCAGAAAAGAGCACAAACTAAAATTATTTAAAAAATAATTCTTAGCTGATGTCTTATTATATGCTGGGAACTAAGCTTCTGTTCTGCGGCGCCTATAAGAAACATAGACATATAGCCATCACAGGGGCATGCACGAAGGGCCACAAATATTAGAAAAGTCTTATAGGTCTTATGGTAGAAGAAGAAAAATAACCAACACTTACAGTGGTACTAATGTCTTTTTTTTTTTCACTTTGTCACCCTCGGTAGAGTGCCGTGGCGTTACAGCTCACAGAAACCTCCAGCTCTTGGGCCTAGGAGATTCTCTTGCCTCAGTCTCCTGAGTAGCTGGGACTACAGGTGACCACCATAATGCCCGGCTATTTTTTTGTTGCAGTTTGGCCAGGGCTGGGTTTGAACCCGCCACTCTCAGTATATGGGGCTGGCACGCTACTCACTGAGCCACAGGCGCCGCCTGGTACTAATATCTTTAAAGTGTTTAGACCAATGCCTCGTACCTATCCTTAAATATGGGCCCTGTTACAAGCACCCCCAGGGAAGGACCAGTCCTCCTTGATATTGGAGTGATGTTATTTCATGTGTCAACTTGACTGGGCCATGAGGTACTCAGATGTTTGCTCAAACATTATTTGGGGTGTGTCTGTGGGGTGTTTTTGAATGAAATTAACATTTGACTGAGCTAATTTCCCTCCCTAATGTGGGTAGGTTCCATGCATGCAGCTGAAGTCCTCAGAAGATATGACAGAAGAACAAAAAGCCTGAAAAGAACACAAAAACAAGAGTAAAAAGGCCGACCTGCTGCAGAACAAAGGGGATTCCTCCTGCTTGACTAATTCTGAGCTGAGACATTGTTTTTTTCCTGCCTTCAGACCCAGACTAAAGTATCAGCTGTTTTGTTTCCAGGTCTCTGGGGCCTTTGGACTGGGCTCACCATTGGCTTTCCTCAGTTTCAGGCCTTCGAATTAGAAAGTGGAACTGTCCTTGGCTCTTCTGGGTCTCTGGATTGGAGATCCTGGGACTTGTCAACCACCATAATCATGTAGCCCATATCTTACAATAGACTCTCTCCCTTTTTTCCTTCTTTTTTCCTCTCTTCTCACTGCCTTGACCCCCTCCCCACGTATCTATATAAAATCTCCTAACGGTTCTGTTTCTCTGAAGAACCCTCACTAATACAGAACGATAGCTCTGAAGTCTTCAATTTTCAGAGAGATGTCGAAATACTACATGATCTAGTTAAAATGATGAATGTTCTACTTTATAATTATTCAGTGGAAGTTCCTCTGTCATTTATGTACTTCAACATAAAGGTTGAATGTTTACTGTGCGTCAGGCCCTGTGTGAGACACAGAGGTGAGGTGAAGAGTTAGACACCCCCTGCTCCCTGCGTGCGGAGGTCAGGTGGGAAAGCTACGTGCTGCCCAGCAGTGTGTGAGCAGAGAATCTTCTGGAAGGTGAAGTCTCAGTTTTACAAAATAGAAGTACACTGTTCAGTTAGGATTGCCAGATAAAATGTGGCATGGGACATCACTTATACCACAAGTCCTTCGTTATTTATCTGGCATTCATATTTAGCAGGACCTCTGTGTTTTTCATTGTCAGATATGGCAACCCTTTGTCCAGCTCTCCCCGCACATTCAGACTGGTGTGGAGCCTGGGAAGACAGGGCTCGCTTTTGTTGTTTCTGTTGTATAGTTATTTATTTCTATATTTTATCCTATCTGTCTCCATCATAAAATTTTCTGTTGGTTTAAGAGTCAAAATGATATTCCACTTGCCTCATCTATGTGACTTTAGCTGTAGCATTTTAGGAAGTGAATGGAGGCTACGTTTTAGGAACAGGAAGCCTTTTTAGCATCGTTTATGGAGTAGCAGTGAAGAACAATTTCAGGGCAATAGCAGGAACCAAGGACTCAGAGAACCACAGTAAGATTGACTTTGAATCTGAGGTAGGATAATTCAAGTATGGGCTAGGAGGAGAGTGGAGGGAATTTCAGGTTCAGAATCAAAACATCTTTTTTGTTAACAGTATGACCTTTGGCAGGCGAACAGAATATTTCCTGGTCTAGTACAAGTCATTTTCAGACACCTTTTTAAAATTTTGCCTAACCCAAATAAGCACTCTGTAGAGAATATACCAAAAAAAAAAAAAAAAAAAAAAAGGGAAAAAAAGAAAGGGAAATTGATGTTTTTGTTTAAGTAATAAATGGAAGTGGGGCTCATTGCCAAATGGCGCATTTTTCCACCTCTTTCTCCAGGGTGTACTGTCCACATGAGTACGCATTTTTGTTTCTGAGTTAAACGGAAATGGAGGTAATGATTTCTCACGACTGCTGGAAGCCCACCTTCCCTGCCCACAAGAGCTGGACAAGTAGGCCCATCTCTCTGTGTGTGAGGGTATCCGCTGAGCCAGCTGGGTGTGAAAGGAACAGCTGAACTTCTCTGGGGCCGTATTTCCACCTCTTCTCCCAGATCTGTCTCCCAAACTCAGGCTAATCAGTCACTGGTCCCCCCTTGGGCCGCTACACATCAGAAGGACATCACAGTTCTTATCGGTTTAGTTCTTTTCATGCCCAACCAGAAGAGCAAAGGTCTAATTTTCATAGTCTTATAGTTTTTATCCATTCTGGAAGCAAGGTTAGTGAAGCATATCCTTTCCCTGGATGACTTGAGGTACCTTGTTCCTAATAGGTTTTAAGCCCAAATACATTCACTATCTGACCTCAGTAATAGAACGGCGTGCGTTCTATTTCTCTTTATGGAGGTGGTGTACAAAATAATTTTAGAAATAGTAATAGAAAAATTCCCGGACACAGATCCACACTCGTTTTGCTTTTCCTCATTCTCCAAGGTGAGATAATCACAAATGAAATTTGATCTTCTGAACAGCAAATCTGCTAGGGTTGCTCCATCTCAATTTCTTCACTTAAAATGGGAATAATTGATAATGCCGAGATCTACCCCACAGTTGTTATAAATGATAAGTGAAATAATAATGCATTTGAAACTGCTTTCTCTGTCACTAAAGGGTTTAAAAATATTAATTAGCATTTTTATTAACTTCAAAATCTGAACCATAATGCCACTCAGTCCTAAGTGAAACAAGAAAAAGGCAAATATTCATAAATATAGACTGGATGCCAACAAAGCATTTCAATAGTGTTCACTGGATATACATAAATTACACACATTTAAATATTAATTCTATTTTTGTTTTATAATGTATTGATTTCTTTTAAAAATATTTATTAATTCTATTCTTATATTTCTGTTGGTTCTCTTTTTCTAATTTCTCGAGTGTTCATCTGTTTTCATTCCTTATTATTTAACAATGAAAGAATTAAAATATGCAAATTTACCTCTGAATATAACTTTGTCCATATCTCAAATGTTTGATATGTAGTATTATTATCATTATTGTCTAAGTCGTCTGTAACTACAGCTTGATTTTTCCTTTTGATCTAAATTACTTAGGAGAAAAATTTAACATTTTCAGGAAGCTGGCTTTTTTGTTCATGCTTCTGTTAATAAGTTCTACCTCTATTGTATGATGAACAGAGTATATTAATGGCAGATTTTCTGTTTATTTTCCTCCTGAAATTTATTAAGATTTTCTTTGTGGCTTACACTGTAATTAATTTTTGTAAGTATTTTCATGAGTACATGAAAAGGAAAAGGGCAGTATTCTAATTTCCTTAGGTGCAGAATTCTACATACTATATATTTATTACATTACCTCATTAATTAAATTGTTTTCCTTCTCTGTATTAAGATTTTTCAAATGAACTATCCATGGATGAACTTCAGGAGATCTGTGTGTGTCTCTGTGAAGAGAAGGGTCTCAGTTTTTTCAGGTTCTCAAAAGGATCTGCGATCCTCAAATTATTGAGAAACTCAATATTTGATCTGTCAAGGGCTGAGAAAGGGAAGTTAAGCTACTGAGTGTAATTTAAAATCAGCTTTAAAAAGTATTATTGAACAAATAAGGACTACAATTATTTTATTCATATATAAGATTACCAAGAAATAGTCACATTAATATTTACTATTTATCCATGCCATGAATTGTTTTCAATGGTTTTTACTTATTTCATATTAGGCCTTGGAATGGGATTCACAAGGAAGATGGCATGGCAGGAAAAGGCCCTGTCACTTTATCAAAGTCTGTCAGATCCGGAATAAACCGGTCACAGACATTTCCTTTTCTGTGTGAGTTCTGAACCGGGTCCTTTGCAATCTCCTCTGACTAATCCTCCATCTCTCTTCTCTGAACACTTCCCCTCCGCTGATGCTCTAAGGAGCCGTCCCATTTTGGAAAGCTAATCATGTCCTTAAGGTGAATCGGTTCAGAGTCACACACTTAAGGGAAACAGGAAAGTAAAATGCATCAATTTCCAGGATGGGAATGATAACCACTTAAAAACCGACAGCCAAATTACGGATGCACTTAGAACAGGAAATATCAGCTGACAAACAAGTCAAGCATTTTTAAACAGTGTACATGAAGAATGGAAAGCCCACCTTCTAAAACCGAAGGGCTCCTGAAAGAAATGGTGAGCGTTGAGATGCTAACGTGTGGCCTTCAAAAGTCCTTTGTGCCTAATCCTCAGAGGTACTAGAATTCTCCAAGTTGACTCACCACGTAGGTACGGAGGACTGTGTTCCTACGTACATATGGTCCATGAAAATGTCTTAATGTCAATTTATATTAAAACCAGAAGAAAAACAGACTATAATAATAATACCCAGGATCCCAAAGGTCATGGTAAATAGGAACAATTAACAAACTCGTTTGACTTTTTATATTATATTATTTTAGTATTTTATAGCTACATGTCGATAGATAAGTATTTTGTAATATTTTGTAATGAATATTTTGTAAATAAAGGTGCATTTAGTTACAATTTCCCGTTTTTCCTACGTATGTACCTATGGGCGACTTTTGGCACACATGATCCCTATTATATGTATAATAATGAATCTGGCCTGGATTATATTTGTTTTATTCAATGCTGTTGTAAAATATTAATATAATTTATAATTTTTTTATGAAAGAAGGCAAAAGTGCCTGTGTCTGATGAAAGTCATAATGGAGTCATAGAAATAATTATCTGCTTAACGTGGTGATTGGTCAGAACCTAAGCACGTGCCGTGGGAAGGTCGTTTGAGGCGTTTGTATGCCTGGGTTTAAGGCACGGAGTAGATTATATTCTCCTAGCAGGACAGAGACCCAGAATGATGGCCTTTCCATGTGTGCTTCTTTGTCGCGACCCCTATGGTCCTGGTCTCAGTCACCGCAGGAAGGAGTCAGGCATGACATGGATTAGAAGTACAAGCTTGCGGGAGGCGGGCTAACCTTAATTGCAGGGTAGCCCCAAGCCCCCTCCGCAATGGCTATTTATTAAGGTTATACACAGCAGGTGTGGAGAGTTACGGTAATTGACATACACAACAGGTGTGGAGAGTTCAGGTAATTACATATGAGGGCTGCCTGCCTAAGGATTGCCACGTGCTCTCCTCACGTGTTCTTTCCCCACAACCCTTGTGAAGAACTACTAAGCATCGATGTTTAACACATGTTTACTAGTGAGTGACCGGCCTTATCTCATTCCGGAACACTGAGTTACTTGGGGGATTGCCCCCAAGTCACAAAATGTCTCTAGGCTTGCCAGGAGACTGTCCTGTCCTCATTGTTTCCTTTTAATGTGATAACAGTAACTGTCCTTTTTAAGCACGGGGCCAGTCCTCTACACTTCTTTCTGTTCGCTCCCTCTGGCTCTTTTTCACCTTAACCCCCTGTAACCTGCTTATCTCTTGCACGTGGCCCCATGGTCCCAGCCTCAACTCAGCATCAGGTTTACCACTGATGATCAGTCTCTACCGAGGATACCTGCTACGGCATCCTCTAGCCAGTGTCCAGCAAACATCTAGTTAGTTCTGGCGACTCTTTCCCTTCTCCCCAGTACTCCTGTGTGGCCCTCAACCCCCACGCTCCATGTATTTGTCCGGTTTGGGGACAGCTAGTGAAATGCCTTCTACTACAACATGAATCATTGTCCTCACAACAGAAAACAATCCAGAGGAAGAATGATCTTATGGTAATTAGTGGCCTTATTATAACTACGTGATTATAATTTCTCATGTTCTCAATTGTCATTTTTCCACATACTGAACATGTACAAAACAAAAGACTCTTCCTCAGGAAATGCCATTTTCAGAGGCTTTGTCCAATTTAGGCATCTTTCGGGTAAGAGCTTCATTGCATAATCAGGCAGGACCCCTGCCTTGCGACTAAGCCATTCTGTGAAGATGAACAGATGCCCTGAGGAGTCCTTCTTGCAAGATGAGTGACCTACCTGAGTAAGTGTCCCCATCACATCCGTTTCCTGTCACTTCTCGACTGTAATAAGCCTTCTTCATTAATGATTAGGCATTAGCAACAGCTCAGTAGATGTGACTTTAATAGAAAGTTGAACTTTATTTAATTATCACACTGCCAGACACCTTTCTACATTTGCAGAATTTTAATACTTCTTGAGCACAATATTATTTTGCCATAATGAAGCACGATGGCTGTGTAGCTATTTGATATTGCTAAGATGTATTAAGTTATTAAGTATGAAATGTCCAATTTCGTTACATACTAAGTTTGACAGTTGATATCTTTGACATTTCACTTTGACATTTTTTTTTCCTGTTGTGAAGGTATATCCTCATTCTTTCAAATGCACATTTTGGCTTATAATTATCCTCAAAAAAAATTTAGAGCAATTTTTGTGAAACCATGTATATGTCAAAAATTTGTGTTATTTTCTAATATGAGTTCTTTCATGGAGCCAAAGCAATACAGACAGCTTGAATCTCAACTAAATGTCTAGGAAGGATGTGGCTCATGAATGCACAGGACGTTGATAGTTTAAGAGGTTCTGTTCTGGTGATTTTAATCTTGAGAGTGAGCCATGTCCGTGACCTGAGACCACAGTGGATAATGATGCGCTGAAAGCTGTA
This sequence comes from Perodicticus potto, assembly GCA_963574655.1. Taxonomy (NCBI): domain Eukaryota; kingdom Metazoa; phylum Chordata; class Mammalia; order Primates; family Lorisidae; genus Perodicticus; species Perodicticus potto. The sequence continues at coordinate 21,712 of CAUYRH010153021.1, read as the reverse complement.
GTGGATGTGAATCCATCTCAACTTATGTGTGAATTAGCAGCAAGGTTTGATGTCACTATTCCAACAACATTGGACGATTTGAAACAAATTGGCAAGGTAAAGAAGGTGGATAGGTGAGTTCTGCATGAAGTAACAAGTGTCAGAAGAGAAATTGTCTCAAGGCTTGCCTTTCTTTGTTCTCACGACATAAAGGTGAACTATTTCTACACTACATTATTACGTGTGATGAGAATATGGATTCTTTTTGACAATTGCAAGCATTTGGCACAATAGTTGGATAAAGATGAAGCTCCCAAACACAGTCTGAAACTGAATATGCATTAAAAAAAAACCCTAATGGTTTTGGTTTGGTGGTCCAGTGCTGGTATTATCCACTACAGCTTCATGAGACCTGGTCAATCAATTACAGAGGATGTCTATTACACATGACAAGGATGCTGGTGAGTAAGCAGGTGCAATTTGTCCATAGAGACAGGCCAAGCCTCCTGCAAGAAATTCTGTCATGTGAACAAAGCTACTCAAACTACAGAAGCTGGACTTGGAAACTCTTCCCATCCTCTATATTCACTAGACCTTGCACCAAAGAACCACCTCTGTTAAGAGGGCAAAAATGGGTCGAGACTTTGATTAATTGTACTACTTCTTGTTTGAGATATAATAAACTTTTGACTCAGAATCAAACATTTCGGATTTAATTACCTAATATGCTATCTATCTCAAATAAGATGAACTCTGAGATACAAAAATTTTATCTGCTATATTTTCATTTTACATGTGTCCGTTCCTATTTAAATTGAAGAACAAGAAAACTTCGGGTCTTTCTTGATCAAAAGAAAGGATTTAAGTGGAAAAAAGATTAACCAATGAATTTTTAAAACAATTATCTTACTAATTGAGAAATAGGAAAAATTCTGTGATGCTGGATGGAGTTGGAGAACATTCTCCTTAGTAAAGTATCAGAAGAATGGAAAAGCAAGCATCCAGTATACTCAATACCAATGTGAAATCCATAGATGAAAAACTACACACTCACACAAGAGAAAAATATAATTAAATTCAAGTGGTAGGGGAGAGGAGACGAGATGGAGAGAGGGGAGGAGAAAGGGGTTGGAGAGCTCTCACCTAAGGGGTACAATGTTAGGGGATATGGAGCACCTCCTGGGTGAAGAGGTCAACTAGAACTTGGACTTTACTAGCAAATGCAAACAATGTAACCTAATTGTTTGTACCTGCATATTAATCTGAAATAAAAAATTCTGTTATGAATATTATATCAGCTAGGCTTAATTTGTGAAGAACAGAATCTATTTAGTAAGTTTAAAATAGAGGAATTTATTAAAAGGGTATTTTATGGTTTACTGTACCATTAAGAGGCAAAAAATTGCTGTTTTGGGTGAATTTCCAAGAATAAGTCATAAAAACAAACTGTGGAACAGGGTCAAGGGCATGGTTACTTGTGCAGTGGTCAAGAGGCTGCGATTCTGGAAGTTGATGTGCCAGTTGTCTTCTCCTGAACCACACTGCCTCTCTGCTAAGGCCATTGTCCACACCAGCAAAATGGTGTGACTTCCTGTCTCTCTTCCCATGTGCCTTAGTTTTAAATCAAAATCTCATTTGATTATACCTGACTGGTGCAACCCTAGCTGCAAGGAAGTCTAAGAAGTAAGTATTTAGCTTTCTGGCCTCTGCATGCTTTAGCAGCAGCCAGAATGAGATTGAAAGAACTAATTTAGCATATTTTCCATGGATGTGTAATTGGGTGATATTGCAACTAGACTATATTAAACAAAGCAGGTATGGTTATTTTTCTGGGTTTAATTTTTTCCCCTTTTGGGACACAGATTGTAGTAATTATAATCTTTGGTTCATGATTCACTTGCATTATTGATCTATATATAAATCTTAAATTAATTAATTAATAATATAATAAACATCCTGAACCTCTAATCACCAAAATAAAAGCTAGATCCTTGGCAATAAACTACATCTAATCAAACGTTCCATGCAACTTTTACCAGAGGAAAATCCCCCCCCAACTTTATGTTTTATTGCATCTATATGTATTTTTACAGACTATCTTTTTATTTTAGTTGTATCTGTACCACTGTAAAAATGAAAGCTTATAGTGTATAACCTGTTGGTTCTTACCTTTTCAGTTAATATTATATTGCTGGATCCATGTTTTTTGCATTTCACCATAATTCATTTATTTCAATTTTCTGTATTCTGTTGCTTAATATGAAAATATTCTATTGTACAAATATTCATTCTTTTTTTGTAATGGATATTTGGACTGTTTTATAGTTTTGATATTGTGAACAGTGCTGTTGTGAACATTCTTGCATACTGTCAATCTAAATAACAAATGGAGAGAGGGTCTCTAAAAGAAAGGATGTTTATTTGGGACTAGAGTTGCAATGGAAATATGCCAAGTGTGTTAAACTATGTGTGGGTTCAGGAAGGTAAAGGAAGATGAAGGTCTTTTGTTTTTCTTTGATAGAGTCTCACTGTGTCACCCTTGGTAGAGTGCTGTGGCATCACAGCTCACAGCAATCTTAAATTCTAGGGCTTAAGCCTCCCAAGTAGCCAGGACTACAGGTGCCCGCCACAACGCCCGGCTATTTTTCTGTTGTAGTTGTCATTGTTTAGCAGGCCCAGGTTGGGTTTGAACCCACCAGCCTCAGTGTATGTGGCTGGAGCCCTAACCACTGAGCTATGTGTGCTGAGCCAAGACAAACTTTTTTTTTTTTTTTTTTTTTTTGCAGTTTTTGGCTGGGGCCAGTTTTGAACCTGCTACCTCCAGTATATGGGGCCAGTGCCCTACTCCTTGAGCCAGAGGCACTGCCCCACGATGAAGGTTTTTTAACTTCATCCAGATTAATGCCAAAAATGTCCATCTTTTTTGTGGTATACACATACCACAGTTTACTAATGCATTCATGGGTTATGCGCACTTTGGTTGTTCCCAGAAGACAAAGTCTTTTGAAAGAATAAAAGGAGGAGGATTACATAGTCATTTCAAAATAATTATTCTTGGCTACCCACATCTATAATAAGGGGGATACTGCCCAAGACTGGACGGACAGTTGCTGGGCAAATATCCTTGAAGAAGTACTTTTGTGTATGGTTGCGATGGCCTTTGTGCAAGGTCATGGCTGTGCACAGTCTTTGCCATTAACAGGCTACAAGTGTGAGCACTTTCTCTTCCTGACGTTCCCAGCTTTGCGTGTCAGGGTTTTCTTAGCATTAGTGACTCCATTCTGATTCTGACAACTTTCTCTATATGTATCAGAGTTTTTTTTTTTCGGGAGGGGGAAGGATTCCAATGATGAAATACTTGGTCATGGGCATTTTTTAGGTCAGATTGAAGTTCTGGACATTTAAGATCATCAAAAATACATAATTCTCATCCAAGTCAGATTGAAAAATACTGAACTAACATAATCATAAAACATATGAAGTACAATGGCCGTGCTAATTTACATTTCTACCAACAGTGTTTGAGTGTTCCCCTTTCTCTGTAGCCTTGCCAGCATCTGTTATGGTAGTAGCCACTTTAACTGGAATGAGATGATATCTTATTGTGGTTGTATTTGCATTTTTCTGATGATTAGGACAAACAGATAAAAAAATGTGGTATACATACACCATAGAACGCCTTTCAGCCATAAAAAGGAAAGAAATCCTATCATTTGCAGCAACATAGATGGAGCCGAAGGACATTATGTTAAATGAAATAAGCCAGGTACAGAAAGGCAAATATCACATGTTCTTACTCATATCTGAGTAAGAACTAAAAAATTGATCACATGGAGGGAGAGAGGAGAATAGTGGTTACCAGAGACTGGGAAGTGAGACGGAGGATGAAGAGTGGTTTGTTAACTGGTACAACAATATAGTTTGATGAAGGAATAAGTTCTCGTGTTCAATACCACAGTAGGGAAACTATAGTTAAAAAATAACAAATTGCATATGTCAAAATAACTAAAAGAGAAGGTTTGAAATGTTCCCAACACAAAGAAATGATCACTGTTTGAGGTGATGGATATCTCAATTACCCTGATATGATCAGTACACATCGCATTCATGTATGAAAACATTACAAGTGCCCCATAAATATGTATAATTATTACCTAAGAAAATGAAGCATAAGACTTACATTATTTTTCTTAAAGAGCCTATATGCCATTTGGAGAAAAAAATCAGTTTGTTTTTGAAATCTAAACCCTTATTTTATCTATCAAAGCACAGAGCTATTCCGACACTGTGATGATAGCTGTGTTAAGAGCAGCCCCCTGCCCCTGGTGGTGAAGGTAAATTAACCCATCAGGTTGGTGACTCCTTACCTTGCCTAGTGACCTGAGCAAAGGACCCTCAAGAGACTGAGTGACATTCTTAGCTTAAAGTTCAATAGGATCCTTGCTTGTCCCTTGGTAGAAGCATTTTATATCTGGGAATCAGAACTTCCAAATATGCAGATCGTCCAGTTGTGGAAATGGAAGAATGAATTACCCAAGTGGGTCTACTTCTGTTGCCATTCCTTAGTTCTTGGACCCATCTAGTCAGCATGTTGGAGACACAGTATTGTCATTGGCTTAGGGTATACCCTCGGCGTTAGAGGAAAGAACCTTATATAGGTAGAGTGTCATCTCTAATCTGGTGCCTTAACTGTGCCTTCAAAGAGCTATTTCACTGTTGCATGAGGCCAACATCTTCTGCGTGATGATATAACGTAGGACCAATGGATCCCATACATGGACCCCTTTGTCGTAAAGTGGGTCCCTGGTCAACTGCAAAGTTATGTAGGATTCTATGTTGATAAATCAGTTGTTCCACGCCCTGTAATAACCAAGCCCCCTGCCCCTGCACCAAGCCCCCTACCCCTGCTACTAATCCCCCTTCCCATAGATTTAAAGAATATAACAAACCCTTTACCCTTCAAAGGGGAAGTGTTTTGTGTCTTAGCTCCAGCCCCCACAAGAGCGGAGGAGCTAAATTCTGGGAGAAGAGATAAGCTTACAGAAGGAAGGGAGGGGTGTGATTTAAAGAAGCCCCTGGTGCAATACCCCCTGGTGGAAAGTCCCGAGTTCCTTGGAAACTTACCCAACTCTTATGCCCGTACTTTGTACCCCTGAACTATGTATGAACCATGTACCTTACGACCCATGAAGTAATGAACTTGTGATGTATCTTATAATTTATGAACCAATATGTACCCCCCACCCTGTGACCCTGCTCTAACTGCTATGATTAGCTTCTGTATTGCACTAGCTTGCTTTGCTGACCATGCAAGAAAAATGGTATAAAAGGATTGCCCGCCTGGCATTTGGGGCTACATGCTTTTATGGTATCAGCCCCCTGCAGGTGTCAAAGTGGGGTCCATCTTTCTATCTCCATGACTCGGTTTACTTCAGCCCTCAGATGGTGGTGCTTGCTGAAGCCAGGCAGGCAGGAAAGGCAAAGCATACCCAGAACACATGTCCATCTCGTCAGATCTCAATTCCAGGGTGTAAGTGGTCTCAGGAATCAGTTTTCTATTCCTGCTTGGTCTCCTCCAGGAATAGCGCCATACTGGGGCTGAGTTACATTCCCTGTTGCTGGCAGGTTAGTAACTGTCCAGCAACAACAGCTATGCCTGTTGTGGAGAGTGGGAGTCCCTACTGTGGGACCCATGCACACCCCCTGTCCTTGAAAGCCTGGCACCTCCCATCACACAAGCAGTGTGCCCGTATTGCTCTGGCCAAGCCATACCGCCTACTGATGGTGCCTGTTCCATGGTGAATGTTCTCCATTCTAAATTACCTGCATTACCAAAGGCTTACAGTGTTCACTATATAAACAACAGGTGGTAGGCTCTAACAAACAAGCCACAACTAACTCAGCAGCTGAAACCGGGGCTGCCACTATCAGGGGTTCAATTTCATCCTCCAGAATCTGCTTTTTTTCCGGGTAGGGACCAGACTAATGAATTAAATGAAGAGAATAAAATAGGGCCACCATCCCTGTATCTTACAGGTCTTTAAGGGTAGACCAGACTAGTGAATTAAATGAAGAGAATAAAATAGGTCCACCATCCTTGTATCTTACAGGTCTTTAAGGGTAGCACTTACCTCTGCCTTTCTTCTCATCTACTGATACTGTTTTGATTTTGATTTTACAGTCTTAGGCAGGGAGAGAGGAAGTCTCAGAGGCTGCCATTTGGTTTTGCCCATCTCAATAGCTGTCAGCCCATAGGAAAGAGAGCTAATTTGGAGGTCCAGCCAATTACCGAGGATGTCCATTCCACTGACATATTGTCCATTCCACTGGTCATTTCCCCAGTCCCTGAATGGGGAACCAGGACCGGCATCATGACTCCATTTAGACTTGACCTCAATCTAATAAAGAGGCCATGATGTGATAGTTGCAACAGAGGCCACAGGAGGTCATGTGGGTGTCACTGTCAACTTGGACTGAGTGTCTAACAATTCTTAAAATGCCTGGATGTTGTCCTTTCAGTATGAGGCAGCCCAGCTAATTGGCTGTCGCTCCCCTTGAGGAAGGACTGAGGGAGTGATTACTCTCATACACCTGTCAGAGTGTGACAGGTGCTTTCATAAAGGAGACTCGCCCTCTTCTTCACCCAATGGGTTCCTTGACTGAAAGTTGAGTCTGAACGGGGCTGGTCCCTCAGTAGAGGATATGAATCCAAGCAGGGCACATATGGGCCTGTGTCGTCACATATTGACAAGACGCAAGCTGTTTCTAAGGAGGAGCCATAAGTTTGAGCAAAGCATTGCCCTGCAACTGAAAACAATCTCTGTAGAAGGCCTGCAAGCTGTTAGCTGGCAACACCACGCAAAGCTCAGGAGTTCCTCGATCCTGAAAGAGACATCTGGGTATTGTCTCACAGCATCTACTGTAATATCAAAAGTACTTTCTCTGAAAACACTGACATACCGTCTGAAAATTCTCTTCTCCTTTGAATCTAGGCTAGTACCTCATTAGCAAGTTCTTAGCATCTTCACTGTTGTATTTTTTCTTACAATGTACTCCATTTAGTATGAAAACACCAATACTAAGAGATGTTCTCCCCTTAAAAAAAAATTTTACACAAACTCGGGAGAAGTGGCCTAATTTATCACACTCCTACAGGCTGACAAGTGCGTTAACATGCCGAACTCTAGGAAACGTCCCACAGAACCACAGTCTGTTCCTTAAAGTCAGGATTTCCAAAACTTTTCTTGTTTTAAGAAACTATAATTCTAGAGATCAAACTTTGGCTTAAGATCTTTCATTGCTTGAAGAAATTACTTTTGGCTTCCAGTTTTCAAGCAGTTTTCTAAATGACTGCCCTTTGATCAGGTAATCAATGAATGCCTTTCTTTTTATTCCCACTGCTCTAAGCCTGGCCTAAGTCTTTAAGACCCTTCAAACTAGCCTACTGCAATAGTCTTCCACCAGGGACCATCCCTCAAGCTTCCCTCACTTTCAACCTTTCACAGACACCTGAGCAAAGTCAATGGTCTGGAACTGCGCTTTCTGCTAAGCAGCCACTGGCCATGCAAAGAAGCTAGAACATGCAGAGGAAGCAGCTGGAATGAATAAGAAAAGAATAGATCAACCAAATCATGTGCTTATAATAGACTGGAATAGTGTAATTCAAATAGAATATATAAATACAGGGACAAAAAAGAGTCCTTTATTCCCTGGCATCCTGTACACAGTTTCAAAGCCAGAGGTCAGAGGTTTGTGGTGATTTTGTTGCCTTGCCCAACAATAAGCCCAGATGGAAGCTTAAGAAATAATTTCTCAATTCTAAAATAGTAGCACTTAAAAGTGGAATCTCACCCCTCTGATTCATCACTGGTTAAGGAACAAGCAGGAAGTTGGAGTCAGATTTTTTTTTTTTACAGAATTACCTGGAATATATAATGGTCTAAAGAAAGATCACAGAAAGTAAATAACAAAGTTTAAAAAATTTACTTTCTCTGGTTCCTTTATTTTGAGAAGGTGCCCACATAGTTCCTTGGTCTGTGCAAAGGAAAATAAGATTATATAAATCCCTGAGAATTCATAAAAAGACATGTGGGCTTCCCAACACCAGAATTTTCATGTCATTGAGCTCTGGATGACAGGAACTCTAACTTTTAAGCTAGTTCTAAAGTTCCCAGGCCAGATAGCTTCTCTGGCCTTAAAAGCTATGACTAGAGAACAGGATTATAACTGCAAACCTATATGAATTGTGAGTCACACATTCAATGACAAGGGGGAGCAGGGAAGTTTCCAGAAAAACAGAAACAAGGAATCACTTGAATGGTAGGAGAGAAATACAGTTCAAATAGCATATTGGTGGCCCACCTCTGTTTAAAAGGAAGCCCCTGTATGCATATTACAACAGAGTGTACATTAAGTCTGAATATTTGCTCCAGATGTAACTGTGTGCTTAGCCAGCTCAAGACTGTTATTCTTTAGAACAGGTCATGATTCATGAGATCAACATTTTTATTTCATTTTTGGGTTTTTATCCTGAGGGTTTTATTTCACTGCTCTGTTTCCCACTGTTTTATCTCAGAGTTTTAGAATGTTCTTCTCCAACAAATAAACACCATAAACAATGTATCAGGCAGGAACCTTGACACAGAAGCGGATGTGCACCTGTGTTAAGTTACCTAAGGATACCGAGATAAAGCAGGGAAATGCAGCGGCTGAGTGAGGCCCTGCATGAAAACTTGACAATAAGGAGCCGTGGAAGGCGCAGACCACGGTCTGCTAGATTTCAGGTATGTGGGTTTTAGCAGAATGTTCTATAAGTACGTTGTAAGCAATTATAAACAGGAGAAATGCTCAGAACGGTGTATCACGTAGAATAGCTGCTACATAAATACCATCCAAATGAATGAATCAACGAAGAGAGGAGAAGTCAAGAATTTGCTGGCATCTACATGTAGAAGTTTTGATAAATCATGGGAATTGAGACTCAAAAGGGACCCCTAAAGTCTCTTCCCTCATAAGTGATTTTGTCTGGACCACCTCAGAGTCTTAGGTTTGAATGAGAGACCAGTAAGAAAGAAAGAAAAAGAAGACAATTCGGAAGCAAAGCACAGATTTATTCTGGGGGAATACAAAGCATTCGAGAATAATGATGAGTAAGCAGGGAGGGACAGTTTTAGAAGGAAGGAGGGAAGGAAAGAAGGCGGGTAGGGAAAGAGGGAGAGAAAACAAGAACACGAAACTATCACAGGAGAACCAAAGCCGTCATTTTTCGTGCCATTCTTCCTCCTCTGGCTGTAAAGGACAGAAATCCTTCCTTGATAGCGACAATACTCGTGTAGCCCTTCTCATTTGACTTGCAGAAGTTCAGATGAGACTTAAGACTGGAATAGGGAATGTTCTTAAAAAAAGGTTCTTCCCATGAAATCCACTTTCATGTGTTTGGTACCAGGAGGAATCGTTCTGATTTCATTGTCATTTTGAAGCTGGTCGTGCCTCAGTGTCAATCTGAAAACTATCTTTATCTCCCCTCCTAGGTAATAGCAACCGGGGCAACCACGGTGCTTCCCAGGGTTATTCAAGGGAGAAAGGGAGGGCCGGGAAAGTGGGGTGTGGCCCCAGCCTAGAGATGACCTACCAGGCCCAGGGAAAGGGGGGTCTCCAGTGTGTTTGGGGTCTTACTTTATACCTATTACCACTTGCAGACTGTGCAGGGGAAGGCGGGCCTCAGAGGGGGTCTGTGGCAGGGGGTGAGAGATTCCGGTGAGAGCTGTGGCTATGCTACAATTCACCCAGAGTGACAAACTTCACTGGGAGCAAAAGGTCAGAGCTCAACTTCTGCTGCCTGGTAAGGGCCGGAGGCTTTTTACGTCCATTTTCCTCAAATGAATATACCCTGGGATTTTGGTATGACCTGTAGGAGATGGAAGGAAATTTAAAAACTAAAATAGGACTTGTTATTAATCTTGGTAAATGAAGATTTGATTTAGTAAAATAAGGATGTGATGTTTCTTGTGCTTGAGATGTCAGGGAACACCTGTACCTCCGTTAATCTTTTTTTTTGAGACAGAGCCTCAAGCTGTCACCCTGGATAGAGTGCTGTGGCATCACAGCTCACAGCAACCTCCAATTCCTGGGCTCAAGCGAGTCTCCTGCCTCCGCCTCCCAAGTAGCTGGGACTACAGGCGCCTGTCACAACACCCGGCCATTTTTTGGTTGCAGCCGTCATTGTTTGGCAGGCCTGGGCTGGATTTGAACCCGCCATCTCAGGTGTACGTGGCTGGCGCCTTAGCCCGTTGAGCCACAGGTGCCGAGCCCCTCCGTTAATCTTCATTCAGCAAACATTTATTGAGTACCGCCTGTGATGCAGACTTTCTAACAAGCGTCGGGGATATAGTGAGAATGCAGAAACGGCCCCTGCCTCTGAGAAGTTTCTCACATCCATCAAGAAAGGCAATTAATGGCTCAGTGCCTGTACACAGTGGTTACGGCACCAGCCACAAGCTGGTTTGGAACCCAGCCCAGGCCTGCTGAACAACAATGACAAGGGCAACAAGTAAATAGCCGGGCATTGTGGCAGGTGACTGTAGTCCCAGCTACTTGGGAGGCTGAGGCAGGAGAATTGCTTAAGCCTAAGAGATGAAGGTTGCTGTGAGCTGCGATGCCACTGCACTCTACAGAGGGTGACATAGTGAGACTCTGTCTCCAAAAAAAAAAAAAAAAAGCAATTAAACAAGGAATATGGTGTGCTAAGCATTACAACAGAAGCACACGGATCTGAGACATCACAGAACGCGGGTCCGTCACCTGGGTTAAGGGCCGGAGACCGCGTCCTCCCGGGGGCCACTTTTAAGCTGAGACCCGAGTTTCATCTTCTTATCACACACCTCATTTCTGTCACTACTATGCTGGACACTTGCGGAGGTTACAAGGCCTTTGTTGTTTTCCAGCCTCGCTCTCTGACTCAGCATCGAGTTCCCCGAGGTCTTGGAGCAAGACATAAATTATTATTATTATTTTTTCTTTTTTATTAAATCATAGATGAGTACCTTAGTGCAATCATGGGGTACAATGTGCTGGTTTCATATACAATCTGAAATATTTTCATCAAACTGGTTAACATAGCCTTCGTGGCATTTTCTTAGTTACTGTGTTAAGACCTTTATAGTCTGCATTTAGTAAGTTTCACCTGTACCCTTCTCAGATGCACCCGTAGGTGTAGATTAGTATTTTTAAAAAATCTTTGCATCTCTGGCACTGACCTCCTCCATGCAGGCTTTCCCTGCACGGATAAGAGACACAAAAATGGGAAGAATACATGAACATCAGGAGTCCTCAGGGAACTACACCGGCAGAAACGCTGAAGTTCACTCGCGAAGGGCCGGGGCTGGGCGCAGCGTCCGCGCTTCGCCGTCCCTGGCAGGTGGCTGAGGAGCATCCGCTGATCAGGACCGCAGTGCCCCCGTGAGGCCGCTCCGGGTAGTGCCGGGCGGACCGGACCCGCGGCCTGGCTGGGCTCAGGCTGGAGAGAGCAGGGGACTGCGGGGAGCCTCCCCAGTGAAGGGGAAAATCCACCCCAACTCGGTCCCCTTTACCCATGCAGCTCCCAGCCCCACTGCAAAGCGGGGCGTGAAGCCTCCCTGAGATTGCAGGCGGGCTGAGAAAACCGAACCATGCTTTCGTGGTACAATTTGGGGACACTGAGAATCTGAGTCACGTTCCTTCCCTCGTGCGCAGGTTGGGGAGGAGGAATCCGGCCCACTCCATCGCTTCTACTGCCCCGGAGGAGCTGCCCCACGCTGCCCACCTCGAGTGACTTGCTGACTCTTCACGGAGAAGAAGCTTCAGCCAAAACATTCTCCTCATTGGCAACACGATTTCCTCCCCTCCAGGGGGCTTTAAATGGTAGCAAATAACCATCAGCTCCTGGGGAATGATACCCCACTGCTCAGGGCGCCTTCCCCGCTGCTTTCCTGTCCCGTCTGCCAAATGTCCGTCCTGCCAGTGGGGTGTGGCCCCACGAACTGGGAGCAAGAAACGCCGGATTCTGTGCAGCTCCAGCTTTGTTGATTCCTGTGCATCAGCTCTTGGGTTAGCCAGTTAACCTCTCCAAACCGCCGTTAGCTGATCTGCGAAATAAATATTAATATCCTGACCCGTCTTATCGGGCTGATGAAAGAATCAAGTGGGTCATTATGCTGAATGCCTTTTGCAAACTTCAAGCATTATACACATGCAGAGTATTATTCCCTGTATGTCTGAAAACGTATTAAATAATGATTACCTAGAAATGTCCTCATCCTCTCCACTGGTTAATCCACAGCCAGGGAAATCACTGACTACTCTTCCTTTCATCTGATTATCTCTTTTCCTTCATTAATTAACTCATCCAAAAAGCAGTCATGAGCAAATTTCAGCATCAAAAAATATTTACCAAGTATGCCAGGAAGTGTAGGTGCTGGAAACACCACGGAGATTAAGGTGGACAAGTCCCTGCCCTCCTGCACTGGGACGAGAGCGGGGACAAAATGACATTTCCTACAGTGTAGTGAGGGAGGCAGCAATTAAACAGCTCCTCACACAAACAAACACGTGTGTGTGTGGCAAAATTAAGCTTGCATTAAGTAATAGGAAAGAGAGAAAATGTTTAATATTGTCAATTCTCTTATCTTTACAAATTCTCCATGGCTAGTGGGAAAATTGATGAATGTCTCATATCATTAAACTCCATTCAGTCCAATAGTTTAGATAGTCTCAGTGGGGCAATGCTCAGAATTGCCAGCAAAATGTTTGGCCTTTCAGATTGCCCTCTGTTTTGGTACCAAAACGAGCACCCACGTTCCTGGGTGGCTGTGGGGAGGTGGCGTCATTTCTAGGACATGAGGCAGAGAGGAGGAGTGAGGGGCCTTCAGCTGCGAGTCTTCCCTCTCTTTTGCCTCCTGAGAAGCGCCTCTTATCCTCCTGTGTGCTGGCCACGTCTGTGCCAGTGTCATTTAGAGCCTGTGTCACTCTTGGCTCAGTCAGACCCTGGGATTAACCCCTAACCAGCCTGGCCTTCCCTTGGCATCTGCTGGCTGCAAACCAAGCTCTCTGCCACATTTTCTCTCCAGCCTGCCGACTTGACAAGCTACTTCTACCCTCCACTGTGAGGGGCTCCTCATCCTGCGTGGCTGACCCAATGGTCATCCCCTGACTTTCCATTCAGCATCCATTCAATTTAGGAAGTGAAGGGACTCAGAAAACCTGGAGCACATCACACCGTTAGGTTTGTGAGAGCTGCCCCTGAGGCCTGACTGAGAAAGGGCGGTACATCTCTGAAGACATCTAATGAGGTGTCCCCCAGGTGAGGAATCCAGGGACCCACATGCTGTTTTCTTCCTGCTCTTGGCCTCCTCCCATCAGTGCTCAGGACTGGGAAACAGGTGAGCATTTCTTTTACGGCCTCGGCACGTCTCACAGCTTCACGAAGTGCCCTGCAGGAGAACTGGGTGCTGAGTGCCTGTCCCATGCCCACTACCTGGCGTCCTGCCGGTGGAGCTTCCCGCACTCTGCCCTGCACAGTCTCCCAGACCCCACCCCTCCTCTTTCAAGCCTCAAAGTTCAGTAAGACATCCCTGCGTGAGCAGGAAGCCTTTCCTGAAGGTCAGGGGTGGTAATGAGGGGCTCAGCAAAGTGTAGAAATCAAATGGTAGAAAGCTCTGGGCCCGGTGACCTTTAGCTCTTTTCCCCACAGTGACTGCCTGACTGGTGATATTCCCAGCTTTTGCACCAAAAAGTCCTGGCTTACCATCATTTCCTGGGATTTTCTCCACTTCCTTCTCTCAACTCTCCCAGCCCAGTAACCCTCATGTACTGTCCCCAGACAGCTGGCTTATCCTTCTCAATGGAGAGAAATTTAGCTCCCCCCATTTTTTTTCAGATGCTAGAGTAGAACTAGTATAGAGAAATAGTTTATTTTGTTTTATTTTTTTGAGACAGAGCCTCAAGCTGTCACCCTGGATAGAGTGCTGTAGCATCACAGCTCACAGCAACCTCCAACTCCTGGGCTCAAGCGAGTCTCCTGCCTCTGCCTCCCAAGTAGCTGGGACCACAGGCACCCGCCACAACGCCCGGCCATTTTTTGGTTGCGGCCATCCTTGTTGTTTGGCGGGACCAGGCTGGATTTGAACCTGCCAGCTCAGGTGTACGTGGCTGGCGCCTTAGCCCGCTGAGCCACAGATGCCGAGCCAAAGAAGTTAAATTTTTATCACATGTATTTATCAGGCATTAGCTAATGCACCCTGCCAGTAGTTAACAATTTTTAAAAGCAGTATTCATCTTACACTCCCTCCCTTCCTTATTGATTTGTGATTTTTAAAAAAATAAATATAATAACCTAGCCCAGCGTGGTGGCTCACTCCTGTAATCCTAGCACTCTGAGAAGCCAAAGTGGAAGGATAACTTGAGGTCTGGAGTTCTGGACAAACCTGAGCAAGAGTGAGGCCCTGTTTCTACTAAAAATAGAAAGAGTTAGCTGGGAATGGTGGCAGATACCCATAGTCCTAGCTGCTTAGGAGGCTGAGCCAGGAAAATCACTTGAGCCCAGGATTTTGAGGTTGCTGTGAGGTATGACGCCATGACATCTAGTCAGGGTTGACAGAAGTAGACTGTGTCTCAAAAAAAAAAAAAAAAAAAAAGAAAAAAATTAAAACTAAATAAATAGTAAATAAATAAAATATAATATCCTAATCTCTTAAATATTCTAGGGCAGCAGTTCTCATCCTATGGGTTGCGACCCCTTTTTAACAATGAAAATACATTGCAGCATTAGGAAGGTTGAGAACCACTGGTCTAGGGTCTGTTTTGGAATCATCTTTTATACTGCATGGATCTATTTATTTTCATGTTGTTACCACATTATTTAAATTTATTTGTCTTTAAGTTTTCTGTTTTTGTGATTGTTTTGAGTTTTCTTTTCTTTTCTTTTCTTTTTTTTTTTTTTTTGAGACACAGTCTCACTTTGTTACCCTTAGTAGAGTGCTGTGGCGTCATAGCTCACAGCAACCTTAAACTTTTGGGCTCAAGTGATTGTCTTGTCTCAGCCTCCCAGGCAGCTGGGACTGCAGGTGCCCACCACAACACCCAGCTATTTTTAGAGCTGAGGTCTTGCTCTGGCTCAGGCTGGTCTCAAACCTGTGAGCTCAGGCAATCCACCTCTTTGGCCTCCCAGAGTGCGGGGATTACAGGTGTGAGCCACTGCGCCTGGCCCTGTTTTGAGATTTTTGAGACAGTATGTTACTCTGTTGCCCAGACTAGAATGCCATGGCCTAATGACAAATCACTGCAACCTTGAACTCTTGGGCTGAAATGATACTTCCGCCTCAGCCTCCACAGTAGCTGTGACTACAGGCATATGCCACCATGCCCTGCTAATTTTTTTATTTTTTGTTGAGACAGGGTCTCACTCTTGCTCGGGCTGGTCTCCGACTTCTGGCCTCCAGCAGTCCTCCTGTCTTGCAAAGGGCTAGGATTACAGGTGTAGCCACTGTGCCCAGCCTAAATTGGTTTTAATATCGGATATGGCAAATTCTCCTTCACTATTCTCTATCAAAATTTTCTGGCTCGGCGCCTGTGGCTCAAGCGGCTAAGGCCCCAGCCACATAGACCTGAGCTGGCAGGTTCGAATCCAGCCCAGGCCCGCCAAACAACAGTGACGGCTGCAACCAAAAAGTGGCCAGGCGTTGTGGCGGGCGCCTGTAGTCCCAGCTACTTGGGAGGTGGAGGCAGGAGACTCGCTTGAGCCCAGGAGTTGGAGGTTGCTGTGAGCTGTGACGCTATGGCACTCTACCCAGGGTGACAGCTTGAGGCTCTGTCTCAAAAAAAAAAAAAATTTTTTTTTCTAACTATTCTCAACTTTCTATTATTTCAGATATCTGTTCAAATAATTCTGTCAAATTAAAAAAATGGTATTCTATTTGAATTTTCTAAGCCTATCTATTAATTGAAAGAGTAGTCTTCCCTGAATTTGCCTGCCTCTTTTCTCAGGTGTGTTGCTAATTCTATTTTTTTAAAAAAAATTATTATTATGAATAATATTTTATTTTTAATTATATTTTCTAGTTGGTCATTGATTGCATTGTTGCTAATTCTAATCCAACATGAGAAAGCCTCTAAAAGTCCCTGGCAGATGACAGAGAGGAAAATTAGGAACAGTTAATAGCTCTCTTGGGTATTAGTATTGAATATTATATATTTCCTTGTCAGAACAAGTAGAAAGAAAAAAATCAGCAGATGCCTTAAAGCCTACTAGAGAGTTAAGTGGGCAATTTCAGAAATGGAAGTTGCAGGAACACAAGAACTGCTAAGTTAAGTTTCCTTACTCGGGAACGCTCTGCACCAGGTGGTGGAGAATGCACGCCAGAATCAACTCAGGCGCCACCAATGTTTTGTGCCCCAACCCCTCCGCTCTGTGGGTTGGTGTGTCACTAAAGGAGTCAAGCATTATTCACTTAGCTGAGTCAAGATCAGACGCTGGGGATCTTAAAAATAGATGTGTTGGAGAGAAGATTTAGCTTTATTTCACCAAGCACGCAGTCTTACAGGCTGCATACTAAACCCGGAAGGAAATTTTAGCATTTTAAGCAACTTATGTTAAAATTCTCTCTCCTTTGGTCTACTCCAGCTTCCGTGGAAACCTAAAAATAAAACAGAAAAAGGGGTGGAGTAAACTTCTTTTAACTTTCCTCTGATTTTGTAAAGACTATTTAATTATGGTGTGATCTAATTATAAAAGTAAATCCAAAGATCTTTATTCACTTGTTCAGGGTTTTAAGTTAAAGTAGCAATGTTGGATGTCTTTCTGGGACAGAGAATATGTGTAATTTCAAAAGGACTGCCGTGGAGTTTTAGTAGTTTGGGTGGATTGACTGCTATAACAACCCTTACGTTGAATGGCTTAACACAAGAAAACTGTTTTTCTCACTCATGTCACAGTTTAAGGTAGGTCAGTGAGGATCAGGGGACTCTGCTCCATGTAGGGATCCAAGTTCTTTCCACCTGTGGTTCTATTCTTTCTTTTTATGATAATTTTCTTTTTAGAGACAGAGTCTCACTTTATAGCCCTCAGTAGAGTGGCGTGGAGTCACACAACTCACAGCAACCTCCAAATCCTGGGCTTAGGTGATTTTCTTGCCTCAGCCTCCCTAATAGCTGGGACTACAGGCGCCCGCCACAACGCCCTTCTATTTTTGTTGTTGTTGCAGTTTGACCCGGGCCAGGTTTGAACCTGCCACTCTTGGTATATGGGGCCAGCACCCTACTCACTGAGCCACAGGTGCCACCCCTGTGGTTCTATTCTCCTTAGGTTCTTAGAATACTCTCCTTTCAACTTGCAAATGGGAAAAGAAAAGGAGGATCCCATGCAGGATTTTTTTTTGTTTTTTTTGAGACAGAGTTTCACTTATCGCCCTCGGTAGAGTGCCGTGACGTCACAGCTCACAGCAACCTCCAACTCCTGGGCTTAGGCGATTCTCTTGCCTCAGCCTCCCAAGTAGCTGGGACTACAGGCGCCCGCCACAATGCCCGGCTATTTTTTTTGTTGTTGCAGTTTAGTCGGGGTCGGATTCAAACTCATCACCCTTGGTATATGGGGTCAGCGCCCTACCCAGTGAGCTACAGGCACTGCCCAAGTCTTTTTTTGTTTTGTTTTGAGACACAGTCTCACTATGTCACTCTCAGTAGAGTGCTGTAAGATCACAGCTCACAGCAACCTCAAACTCTTGGGCTTAAGAGATTCAAGAGATTCTCTTGCCTCAGCCTCCCAAGTAGCTGGATCTACAGGTGCCTGCCACAAAGCACAGCTATTTTGTTTTTGTAGTTGTCGTTGTTTGGCAGGCTCTGGAGCTGAGCTCCAGTGTATGTGGCTGGCGCCCTAGCCGTAGAGCTACAGGCGCTGAATCTCCATGTAGGATGTTTTAATAGTCCAGGTTTAGACATAATGCTTCTAATGGCCAGGACTTAGTCCCATAGCTCACCTACCTGCAAAGGAGACAGGAAAATGCAGCCTGGCAGTATGCCCAGGAAAAAGAGAGAAACATAGACATTGATGAGCACTAGGAACCTCTGCCATAGGAAGTGCTGATTCATTTACGAACATTTATTGAATAGCTTTTATGCGCCAGATGTAGCTTAAAACACAACAGTCCACAGGATTGCAGGCAGGGTGTCTACCCTCAGGAGACTATAGACTTGGTTTTGAATCCTCATTTACTAGCTGTGGCAGTTCCAGCTGTTTGAGCTGCTAGGGGCAGAAGAATAGAGTTTGCAGTGACATTGAGAGGAATGCAAAAGGTGACATACGTGAAGCCCTTCTCATGCTTTACATACAAGTAGTAAATGACCTGTTTCTGTGCGGATCTCATAGTATGTCTTCAGTATTATGTACTGTTCAGACATGGCATTATCACAAGATGTGTTTCCCCTCAAATCTCGAAATAGTAGAACTGTGCTCCTGCTTTCACTGCTTACAAATTACATAGCTGGATTTTCTTTCTGCTCAAATATCACTTTTCCAAATATAAAAAATACTTAATTCTTCAACCCAAATAAACTTGGGTTGGTTTTTATTATGGCCCATTTGTACTCTTAATATTGAGAAAAGGAAAATATTTATTTGGGAGCCTGGAAGCTATCAGCAGCATAATCGGTGGGAGTGCTAGTGAGAAGACTCCGGTAGGTTTGCAACAAAAAATAGGTGAGAGACAGGCATTTACTGTTGCGCTCACATTGGCCACTAGATGGCAGTGTGCCACAGGACTACGACTCACTCTGGGCCTAACGGGGTGTATTTGCTCTTGGACTACAAGGGTTTGTTTTTGTTTTGTTTGTTTTGAGACAATCTCACTTTGTCACCCTGGGTAGAGTGCTGTGGCATCATATCTCGCAGCAGCCTCAAGCTCTTGGGCTCAAGCGATCCTCTTGTCTGAGTTTTTCTATTTTTAGTAGAGATGGGCTCTTGCTCAGGCTGGTCTGGAACTCTTGAGCCCACCTGCCTCCGCAGCCCAGAGTGCTAGGATTACAGGCGTGGGCCACCGCACCCAGTGGACTTTGGATCTAACTTCAAAATGAACTACATGTAAAAGAGAGATGAAAGGAACAGTACAAAAATATCATGTTTTTGTTCTTAATACTGTGAAAAGAAATATCTCTAAACTTTCTCAAAATGTTCTCTTATCACATTTTATATTCATATTTTTAATGCCTAGAGGCCAGTAGAAAAAATGCAGTTATTGTATTTTATGAACTGTGTGTACAGGAGACTTGTAGATTTTCTGAGTTATTTTCTGCGGGCCCTTTGAACCTGATTTCTGTTCTTATTTTTCCATGCACATTTGGGAGCTGTTTTTTTTTTTTTTTTTTAAGGGACAGAGTCTCATTCTGTTGCCCTTGGTAGAGTGCTATGGCATCACAGCTCACAGCAACCTCCAGCTCTTGGGCTTAGGCGATTCTCTTGCCTCAGCCTCCCAAGAAGCTGGAACTACAGGCGCCAGCCACAACACCCAGGTATTTTTTTGTTGCAATTTGGCCAGGGCCAGGTTCGAACCTGCCACCCTTGGTATATGGGGCTGGTGCCCTACTCACTGAGCCACAGGTACTACCCAGGAACTGGTCTTGCTTGAGGCTGCTGATATAAATTCTCATTTTTTTCCTGGTTAAACAAAAAAAAATGGAGGCCAGACATGGTGGCTCATGCTTGTAATCCTAGGGCCCTGGGAGGCCGATGTAGGTAGATCACTAAGCTGAGGAGTGTGAGACCAGCCTGAGCAAGAATAAAACCTCAGCTCTACTAAAAAGAGGAAAATTAGCTGGGCACCTGGCAGGAACCTATAGATCCAGCTACTCAGGTGGCTGAGGCAGGATGACTGAACCTAGGAGTCTGAGGTTGCTGTGAGCTGTGACATCACAGCACTCTACGGAGGGCGATAAAGTGAGACTCTGTCTCTTAAAAAAAAAAAAAGTGGAGCCCTTTCTTCTGATATGTCCTATTTGTATTGTCCTTCATTGTCTCCCTGACGAGACATTAGGGAAGTGATGATGTATCATTTTGTTCATCATTTCCTCGGCTGTCTGATACCCGGCAGGCCCTCCGGAACGATTTGTCAAACAAAGAAACTTCAAGTGATCATGTTTTTAGAACTGAAATAAAGTCGCATGATCTCCAAAGGGAATTTTTGTTTCCTTTGTTGATTTACTTACATGAAGTCATGGAAAGGTAAAATATTTTATCACATTTTTATAACCCTTAAGCAGTGCATATAATCAAGAAAATTTAAACTGCTAAGTCAGGACTGTGGGGAAGACAGAGCTGAAAGAGAGGCTGTTGACTGGGAAGTCTGGACACAGTGGCAGAAAGGCGGCCAGCCCAGGCTGTGCGTCCAGAAGGGGAAACCAGAAACTTTCTCTAAGAGTTCTAAGACGAGAGTGGGCCTTGGGAGGCAGGGACACAGTGTCAGTGGAAGTCTCAGGGTGGTGGTGGGAGGACAGGGGGATGTGGGTGGCGTAGGATGGGTGCCATTATTTTTACTAGGTCAGCGAGGAGGGCGTTTGTTCACTCACACTCTTCCCGCCAGTGGCCCATCTCTGCTTTGGCTCAGGTGGAAACAAGCACGACATAGCTTGCACTACGACCTCTCTTCGAAGTTTCTACTTCAAACTTTTGCACTAAATCTCAGCCTTAATGAGAAGCAGCTTTTGGTGTTCCAGCAATAGTTCTGGAGCCTCCTACTGCTGTCACGTTTGTGGGTTTCATTTTTGTGTGTGTAATTGGAAAATTCTCCTAGGAGACTGGGAAGAAGCATCAATGTCGCTACACAAATGGGCTCTCCATCCAACCTATGGGAGTGGGCAGACTTTTGAAAGTGAAGCCCATCAGAGAGGTGAGGGTCAGGTGGGTAATTTCGCTCGAGGCTCAGTCGGACATTGGTCTTTGTTCCGTACTATTAGGAAATGGCAACAGCCTGGGGACGATGAGGCTGTGGCGGCAGCAGCATGGCACATAAAACACATTTACGACACTCATAGCGCAGAGCTGGTGGCTGCTCTCAAGATCCGGGAACAGGAGCAGCTCTGCGCTCGGCCTGAGCCGCCACTGCAAGCTCCCATGGGGGGCCTGGTGTTGCTAAAGCGATGCCTGCCCCCCCATCCCAACCTGCAGATCTTCCTCCTCCCACATCTCATCACCTCCTTCAGTCTCGTTTTTCTTCTTCCCTTCACCAAAGACCGGAAGAAACCACCTCCAAATGTATTCTCTTTCATTGGTCCGCCAAACCCAAATCTCTCTTCTCTGTGATCCTCAGTAACGTTTCCTGGAACAGTCACCAAGAGAACTTTCTGTTGCATTTTAACGTCTCCATTGTTGAGGATTGCGTGTGCTATAGAAGCCTGGCCGCATGCACTGCTAACTAGGACAGAGATGCTTACAAAAGAAAGTAGCGGCTCTGCGCCTGTGGCTCAGCGGGCTAAGGCGCCAGCCACGTACACCTGAACTGGCAGGTTCGAATCCAGCCCGGGCCCAGCAAACAACAACGACGGCTGCAACCAAAAAATAGCCGGGCATTGTGGCGGGCGCCTGTAGTCCCAGCTACTTGGGAGACGGAGGCAAGAGACTCGCTTGAGCCCAGGAATTGGAGGTTGCTGTGAGCTGTGATGCCACAGCACTCTATCCAGGGTGACAGCTTGAGGCTCTGTCTCAAAAAAAAAAAAA